>JAVSBV010000097.1:3300101-3315534 GCA_033117975.1 Parotocinclus spilosoma
GATGCCAAACTGACCCTTCTACAGTCCATAGAAATTTGATCAGGTGATCTTTTTGGAAGAGTAGCAGCCAAGAAACCAATTATGAATTACCAAAGTAGAACAGGGTAAAAAGCCTAAGATATGCAAAAAGCTCACATTTGAAAGAAGATAATTGGAATAGAGTAGGTATTATAGAGCGACGAATCCAAGTTTCAAATTTTTGGATCCAGTCCTCAGAAATGTTATATATGGTCACTATATTATGATAAAGCAAAGCAAGTCTAAAGGTGGCCTAAGACTTTTGCACAGTTTTAATGTACATTTCGTTCCTCGTTTGACTGTACAGGTACATGAAATAACATACTGCATAATGTTAAATTTTTGAGAATAAGTTGACAAATATACATACAAAGAGCAGGTATAACAAAATTATGAGGGCTAGAAAAGGCATTATTCTAGGTATTATTTGAAGAGGTGAGTCTGTATGTGGGAAGCTCAGTATACAAATGATATGCAAGGACACTGAAACATCAATATGTGGCCTTGCAGTCATGGTTTCATCTCAGAGAGATTGAGATTCCTTGTAGCTGAGAAGACTTGAGTTGACATGAAGGTGTGTCGTTCAGAATCCAGGAATGTAAATAACACGAACCTCTTAAATACTGCCATTAAGGTGTGAACTAGATAGTATTCTGAATGATATGTAGTGGAGCAAAGGAACGTGAAGGCAGACCAGCAAGACAGACTGCAAAATCTGCAAGACCTTGATGGTTTATGTAATGTGTTGAGGAAAAACTGGGGTTCCTGTCACAGCAAGATTCTTTGATTTGTGGGCTGAATGGACTAAAAGCATAGCGAGACTATGTATGCTGTTCGAAAGCTCTACTGTCAAGAAGTTGGGGTTTTTTTTGTTTGGAGGGAGAGATCTATGCGGTTTTATCCGGATGATATTTTGCTATTCAGTTGGAGGTGTCAAAAAGGCAACCCGATATCCGTTTTGAAAATGGAAGGTGCTAGGAAAGAATAGTAAAGCTGAGTAGCAGTGATATGAGAAACCATGGAATAACTGATTTAGTGTACAGGGAGAAATAAAGATAACCAAGGACTGATCCCTGAGAAACTTCTGTAGTAATATGGCAGTTTCCCTGTATATGTACTGTATAGCATTCTATCGAATTAGTGCAAAGTCAGAGTCAAAACATTTAGAAATATTTCAGACTTTGGCACACACAAACAGTGAAAATCCAACTACTAACCATGCAAGTGGGTGCAGTCTCAGTTCATGAACTGAAATACAGGGATGTAGCTAAAATAAACCACTTGTGTGGCTAAAAAATGTCATTTACAGTGATTAAAAGCCTAGTACAGCATAAAAAAATATATTATTAGAAAATTAGTCATAGTCCAAACATTTCAGATTTATAAAAAAAAGAGTGGATTATTATTTAGTGAATAGTAAAGAAAATAAAATGGATTCTTTTCACAAGTTGAAATTCAGGAGTTAGTGTGTTTATCTTTAACCATGTTAAAAAAAAAAGAAAAGTCTTAAACTTGCAGTGTTTTTCATTTCTGCTTGTTGAGGGCGGAATTCTCACATAGTTGTTATAACTCATACTTTAGCCCTGCACTTCCACAGTTTGGTGGCGAAAATAACTGATGCAGTCAACTTTTTTTTTTTTGATCGCTTCAAAAACAGTTATGCTGTATTTAAATATAATACAGTATTTTATTCAGTGGATAGCAATATCATTGTTGTTACTTCCATACTTGTTACTTTGAGTGTCTTTGTTTGCATCAAACCATGTGGAATGTGGAAAAGAATCATGGCTCGCTCTGGCATCTTCACATGCATTCAGAGTTTTAGCAATGTCAGCTTAATATAGTGACACAGAAGACTTTTGTGTTCCCTCAGTCTCACTGTCTGTCACCCTTGTGAGTGCATTTAAATGTGTAGTTGTGCTTATGTTTAGATTGCTCAGTAGTGAATAATTGTTGCTGTAATGTCCTCTACTGTCTCACTGTGGTTTCTTCACAAATTGAACTTATGAATCGTATAAAGTGTAGCTTTTTCTGATAGGAAGTGGAAAGTGAACGTATATTCAAAATGGCAATATGTCAGTTGTTACACTGGCAGACACTCGGCGCAGAATTTTTATATATATTTTGTTGTTTTAAGTTCGGTATATGACTTAACAAATTCCTCTGTGCTATGCAAATGACTACCATATTAGTCACTAACTCTAACATATGATGATGTATCTTTGTATGACAGTTTCATGTGGATTTCTATAAATAATTGAAAACTTGTAAACTTATTTTACACATAAAATTGATAAGAAAAAGCTGGAGAAATTATTGAACATTTGTTTAAATAAAATAATGGGAATAATTTTGGTTTAGCTTTTTCATCTTGTGTTGCTTCTAGGTAGTAGTAATGTTGGGAATACTCTTCCTACTGGACAATTATCTACAATCCCATGGAGGAGAGCTGGTGTCAAGTACACAAACAATGAGGCTTATTTTGATGTGGTGGAAGAAATAGATGCCATCTTGGATAAATCTGGTATAAATGATTTCATATATATTGTGCACATCACATGATGTACATGAACAGCATTTATCGGTTGGGTTTTTTTGTTTGTTTGTTTGTTTTTTTTTTCTTTTAGGTACTACAGTCTTTGCAGAAATCCAGGGAGTGATTGATGCTTGTGTAAAACTTTCAGGAATGCCTGATCTTACACTTTCATTTATGGTGAGCTTCTTGTATGTGTCAGTAGTATTCTAGAAAATGTAGCTTTATAAGTGTCTTAATGTTGAGTTTATAATGAATTATTTCTTATGGCTTATGACTCAAGATGTTAAATGACCAAAATATTTAATCACATTGTTGTTTTTGCGGTTAATCACATTTTTATATGAGTAGACAGTATATTGGTTTTTTTTTTATATATTTTAGTTCCACTATTTCTGTTTTACCTTGTTTGCTTCATCACTACATTTGTATTGCACCTCTTCAGAACAAAAAACACAACAGCGATTTACCAGGAAGGTACCTTTTTAAATGGGAAAGCATTTGTTTTATTAATTCATTTTGTTAGAAACTGCATGTTTACAAGCTGTTATCAGGAATGTGCTAGAAATGTTGTTTAATGCAAGGTTCTACTGGCCATTTTGTGTTTATACAGTGGAATCTGCTGTCATACAGTAAAAAATGTATAAGGAAGTCTACCAAATGGTGTACTACAATAAACCATCCTCTTCCCAAAGATCTAATTTTGCTATACTAAAATTGGGGGATATTTTAAAATGAAATGTCCCCTTATGAAATATCCCCTATTTTTTTGTGAGCAGTGTATGTTATTTAGAAACAGTTGACATTTATAACGTTATTGTGACGTTTGTTTTTATAGCCCTGCTTATGAGTGATGATCAGTGAATGGTAATCTTTGTGAAGAGCTAATTGGAATTACCATTTTTTGGTGTAGAACCCTAGACTTCTGGATGATGTGAGCTTCCATCCATGTGTCCGTTTTAAGAGATGGGAGTCTGAGAAAGTTCTCTCCTTCATCCCACCGGACGGAAACTTCCGACTTATGTCTTATCATGTGACTGCCCAAAAGTAAGAGCCGGTATTTGCATGACTGTAGAGTTAGAAAGTGATTCAACTTGGTCATGGTTGTTCTTTTTCATAGTTTGGTAGCAATCCCAGTCTATGTGAAACAAAATATCAACTTCTTTGAGAGTGGCTCTTCTGGAAGACTAGACATCACCGTGGGTCCTAAGCAGACCATGGGGAAAACGGTGGAGTGTTTGGTGGTGACAATGCACATGCCTAAAGTGGTTCTCAGTGCCAATCTCGTGTCAACACAGGGCACCTATACATTCGATCCAGTCACAAAGGTAAGGTTGCATGGAATTATTTGGACACTATAGGAAATGTACATGGTGTCTCAAATGTACAGGGCTGGGCAAAAGTTTTGAAAATGGCCCAAATTTTTTTTATTCAGATGTTTATATGGTATAATGAAGTACAATTATAAGCATTCCATAGGTTTTTAAGCATTCCTTTTTATTGACAAATTCATCCAGTTTAAGCAAAGAGTATTTACAGTGTTGACCCTTCTTCTTTAAGACTTCTGCAGTTTGCCTCAACATACTGGATATCAGATTCTGGCCAAAATCTTGAATGATGCCAACCCATTCTCAACCCATGCTGGAAAAGTAATTGTTCATCTCCAAATTACTCCTTGATCGTTTTGTGAAGTTACTCTTGGAGGATGTTGTGATGCCATTCCTTATTTATGGCAGTGTTTTAGGCAACATTTTAAGCAAACATTCCCCTGAACGAGAAGCAACTCTACACATGAATGGTCTCAGGTCTGGTCTTTTTTTTTTTCTCCAGATAATAATTTCTCCAGCTGTCCAAAACAGTCTGATTCATCAGAGAAAATGTATTTTCCCTAGTCCGATCTTTATATTTCCTGCAGAATGTCAATCTGAATTTTTTCTTGGAGAGAACTGTCTGCTTTGCTGCCCTTCTTGACACCAAGTCAACCTCCAAACAACTGTGCGTTTAGACGCACTCACACCTGCCCTCTGCCATTCCTGAGCAATCTCTGGTGACTCAATCTCAAAGCTGCCTTCTCTTTTGGAGACGGTCCTGAAACCTGCTTGACTTTCTTGGGCACCCTGAAGCCTCCTTCACTGCAACTGAACCACTTTCCTTGCAGTTCTTGATTATTTGATACATGCTTGATCTGGGTGTTATCTTACAAGTAGCGAGGTCCTTCCCTGTGAAACCCTTTTGTTGCAATGCAATGATAACTGCACTTGTTTCCTTAGAGGTTAACAGAAGAAAACCACTACCCTTTTAAAGCAATCAGGCTGCTCTTCAAATCAGCATGACAGTGATATCAGCTGTCTTTTCCTCATTAACCTTGTTTTTCTAAGCTAACGAGGTCATTTTCATGGCAGAGGATGACTTTACAATTAACTGCAATTCATCTGATAACTCTTTAGTTAACAAAAAATGCCACCTTAAAAACTGTTACAGCAAACATTGTGAAAACCAACACTAAAAATGTGCTATTCTTACAACGTTTGGCCACAACTGTACTGGTAACACCAGCTTTGATGAGTAATTCAATTATTCATTATATTATTCATGATTTAACAAAAATAGCTTCCATATTACATTGTTAAGTGGTACTATGTCTAAATGTCTTCTCTAAGTCTTTTCTCTAGGGTTTGCTCTAACACTATTGGTGGTAACAGCCTGGAACTGTGTTTTGTGTTGTAGATTTTGGTTTGGGACATAGGAAAGCTGAACATCCAAAAGCTGCCTAATTTAAAAGGCAGTCTGACCTTGCAGTCTGGAGCCCCTAAACCAGAGGAAAATCCCAGCCTAAATATTGACCTTAAAATTCAGCAGCTAGCTATCTCGGGTAAGAAATGGGTCAGGGGTTGAATAGTTAATATCTTTCTGTGTTACAGAAAATTTAACAGGTAATGCATAACAAACCAATATTGTCAGATTCTAAATTACAACTAGTAAACCTTACTAGAAATAACAGTTGGTCAATAGTCTTATAATAACTAAAATATGATTGATTTAGTGCTGTAGATGGAAAACGCTCAATTTATTTGAAATTAATAATGTAAAATACAGGGTGAGTCAAAAGTCACAGGACACATCACGTGCTGCGTCATGACCTCCACAATCCCGGTTCCTCTGAATTTGTATATAAGGGATGCAACGTTGCTGTGTGAAATTGGTGGTCGGGAAATTTCTGGTTTTCAGTTGTTGAAGTATGCGGCTATGAAAGGCCGAATCACCTCAATTCTCTCTTCTTTGATGGCTTTCAAGATGCCATGTTCTGAATATAGCCTAAAAAATAGGCCCCTCATCCAGTACTTGCTTGGGTATTCAGATATGTAATTTTCCCTGTTCTTTTTTGAATTAAAAGGGTGTCCTGTGACTTTTGACTCATCCTCCAGAATCATTTTGCTTTCATGTGTGATTAGTATGGTACACGTATTCACAACCTGTTAATGTCGTTGTTTGATGTTGTTTACATCATCTCTGTGCCCACAGGGCTTAAAGTAAATCGGCTGGACATGTTCGGAGAGAAGTACAAACCGTTCAAAGGTGTAAAATACATAACCAAAGCTGGGAAGTTCCAGGTCAGAACTTAAGGATGTCACCAACATGCCAAATATATTGAAGTTGCCATCTCATCTCAAATAATTTTACAATATCTTCTATCAAGTTTGTGCTATCAATGTAGTAGAGTCGGTGTGGGAAAGGAAACAGGGGAGTTGTTTGCAGAAGCATTTATGTGAAGTTCCTTATTTTAATAAATAGCATTAGTTTTTCAGTTTTGTGCCAAGCAACGCTAGATTTAATCATTGGTGGTTTTCACATTGAGTGATTTTGACTTTGTATTGCAATACAAAGTTATAAGACAGTGCCAGCATTTTTCATCTTCATACTAAGATAATACTATCCGGTGGCTAAGGTGTGTATTTAATTTGAGATTTGTACACAGGTCTTCTTCACTGTTGTACATGTACCGTATTTATAGCACAATGCATTAATCTAAAGTGGCCCACGATTTTGAGGCCTTTAATTGAAAGCATATATAACCATGACTATGCTGTTCACTCAGGAGGGAAATTAATCAGACGAATAGCGTAGTAAAATTTTATTAATTTGGATATTTGCTCATATTCATGTGCAAAGTACTAATATGAAATATAACCATGCAATGTCTTAAGCAAGTTCGCATTGACATATTGACAACCATAAGAAAATGCACTGCTCACAAAAAATTAGGGGATATCTCTTTTTGAAATATCCAATAATATTGGTGTGCAATATAAGTTGCTGGCAATTATTATAGGCTGATTGTTGAATATGGGATTATGGGAGACATATCATGAAGCATACTACACTACATACTTAATAGTATTTCGAATATTAAGAGCACCAGTGGTGGCATCTGAGACACAGTCGAAGCAATTGGCTTTATTCATTTTTCATATGAGAAAAAATTATAAAAAATAAAAATGATCACAAATTAAACAGGTTTAAGCTGGTAAAACATATGATACTTTATATCAACTTTACCCTACTATTTCTAATTTTGGATTGTACAATTTGAGAGCCCACAGCCACAACAGTCTAATATTTGACTCACGTTCTTAAAATCTGTCAAAATCCATCTCAGGTGAAAGTGTTAGGCATATTAAGGGTTGTCGTTTTATTACTGTGCCACGAGTTGGTGCTTGTGCTCTGTCAATGTGTCTTTTTAAATTAAATTAATAGCAACGCTATGCACAATGTGAGCACTACCTTCTGATTCTAAAGTGCTTAATCAGTAGCTCACTAGTTCACCAGCTTGCACCAGTGTGCCAGATATTTGCGTCCTTTGCAACAGAAATTTTGTACATCTACAAGGGACCCATTTTCTAAGGTATATGAATATGCGAGTTAATTGCGTTCATGAAATGTGTGTACAAGTCTATTGCCTTCAAATTTATAAACAATCTGAAAAATAATAATACGTGTGTGCTTGTTTGCTGCAATTGTGAGAGGTCTTATGCTATTTCTAGTTCTGTAGTATGCATGCATCTGTATTCAATTTAGAGCTAAACCAATCTCATACAGGTGATATGAAATACTGGAACAGAATTTGATCCTATGGGGTATTGTCTTTGTACAGTCTATGGTCAAGTTTTATTCGGTTGGCCCATGTAGCACCAGTCATTTAGCACCATGTAGCACCAGTTTTTCAAACACAAGGCTGTTGTTCTACCCCCATCCCACAGCATTCACACCACCCGTAAAAGCCATGTAACGGCTTAAAATCACATTGCACCTCCCCTGTTGCAGTTTACAATTACAGTCAGTACAGTTAAATGTAATCTTCAAGTCAGAAATAGTTTGACAGTTTTATTAATTTGAGGCACAGCAGAGGGTTAAGGGACACTATAAAAAACAAAACATCAATAGTGTCATATATACATTCGTCCACTGTATACCTCCTAACCTGAAACATTGTTACAGACATCAAAAAATCAGCTTTGTAAACACTCACCATGAGGCACCATTCATTTCTCTAAATTGTTTCATTACAAAAAAACGTTAGGCAGTGAACTTTTACTAAACACAAATGAATGAGATAAGCATTATGGTCTTGCTACTGTTGTGCTAGTTTTCACTTGAACAATCTGAAATATTTCATTATGTAAGTAAATGCACTGCTTACAAAAATTAGGTGACATTTCATTATGGGAGATTTAATTTTGAAGTATTCTCTAATTTTTGTGAGCAGTATATAAACAAACTACCTTGTATGTGGCTCTTGTACCATCGTTACCCATATTTTGCAAACACAGACATCTAAGTAATCCAACAGGGTTTCTAATGAGACTTCAGTGATTTGATGGCCTTTTGATGAGAGGACATTTTCCATAATAAATGCATTTTTGATATGCTGTGATGTCCTTCCACAAATAGCTTTGTGGGCACCCCTTCTAATTATTAAGCTCTGGTATGTCCACAACATTGTGATACACCGTGATACATTCATAATTATAAAGCTTACATTTCTGGATTCCCCATAGGCAAACAGTGGAACAAGATTGGTTGACTCTTACTATGACACGCTGGTACCCAGGTGACATGTATAGGTCACTTCCAACAATTCAGTTAATCAACTTTCTCTCTGATGTCCTTAAAGAAATGGGTTGCCAACATTGATTGATAACTTGGTTGCCTTACACAGAAAAATGCCCTCAGTTCTATTAGACACCTTCTGAATTCTGAAACTGCACTGTAATGCCACAAGAGAGCCAGGGCTTATTGTTTAACATCAGAAGTAAACCTCGGAGCCATGGGGGATCCTTAATAAAACCCATGTTTTGGATGTAATTTTCCACAAAAATTTGCCTATATAGTGCATCTCACTGCACGTAACATGTTTTGCAACAGTCTCTCTTGAGTCTGACCAATAACAGATTCAGTTTTATGCTACCTAGGCAAACCCAGGTCCACAGTCTATTATGTAACAATAAGGACATCAGAAATCCTAGTTTATAGGATAATCAGTTTCACTGGCAATTCAATGAACATCTACTACATAAGTAGGTTTAATTTTAAGTGTAAAACTACAGAGTCATATTTGTGATTTGTGATGAACACTAAAAATAATTCTGTCCATTACTTGGTCACCAAGAGACGATGTGCCTCCAAGGACCTCCCACTGAGAACTGATTTTACTATCTATTTTTTTCTAAAATCTATTTTGTTGCTTATTTTATCACTAACATAAATATTAATATTGATTTAGAATGTATTAGTTACTTAATTTTACCATTACTTTAATATTCTTTTAAGTATTTACTTAATTAACATCTGGGCCACCCATGGAGAATGGGTCCCTTGTTGAGTCTTGGTCCTCCCAAGGTTTCTTCCACCTACTTTCAGGGAGTTTTTTCTTTTCACTGTCGCCCTAGGTTTGCTTGGGATTGGCCTTTTAAGATAATATAAGATTATAAGGCTGCTTTGTAATAATTTGACTTGACTTGACTTGAAATAACCTCCAAACAGCAACAACAACTGATCTAGCAGCATGTGCCTGGTTATCAGTGTTCATATGGTTATGAGTCTAACCAATGCCTTATACCTCACATTAAATTGTTCAGAATAAGAATCATCATATCATGTATAAGCATGTGTATATAGTCTGTATAAAAATCGCTCAACACTGCTGCTCTACTGCTACCGGTATATTAATTTCCATCGATTCCACCATTTACTAAGCAAAGAATGTAGAGGAAAAAAATGTCTGTTGTTGAACAGTTCTAGGAAAATGGGCTCAAGGCTGCAAATTTCAAAAGTTTACCAATTCAGGTTGTTTCTAAATATGTTTCCACTGCACTGTTACTATATCAACCAATAAAAGCTTCTGACCACTAAATATAAGAACTAATCAATTAATTTTAATTGCATAAAGGTGCTCAACACAACAATCAAGTGATACAATAAAAGGTTGTATTTTCCGTATCTATTAAAACTTTCTGATTCTTTAGTATCTTTGTCGTATCTTTCACGCATACTGGTATACGCAACATGTATGGTCATAATGAAAATGTAATTTATTAATGTAAAACTAAGCTTGTAGAAAAAAATACAGCCAGGTTCACGAAGTAAGTAGTATTTCAAATCTACTACTAGAGCTAACAGTTCAACTGTTTCATGGATTGTGCTTCAGATTCTCTTACTTTGCACTGAATATTTTTTCTTCACAATAATCTGCAAACACACATGCACAAAAGTGTTGGCTTTAAGTAACCCATAGGTTAAGCTCAAATACATTAAAGCTATATACTATTTTTACCTTCTATTTCTAAAGTTATGCATCTCTTAACAAAATCTTTGGCATCAATACGTGAGGCATCCATCAAAAAAGCACCCCCTCCCAATCAAACTGTGAATATAAGCTAAATAATAATACTTAATGGAAAGGTGGATTAAGCCCTAACAGTGAGTTTGAGCAGAGGTCAAAATAATTATCTTAGAGTTGAGTAACATGTAATTGTATGTAACTGCAGCTGTAATTAGTAATAGAAATATATACACTTTAATATGAAATATCTCTTAAGTGAGAGAGGCATTAAAGAGCTTGAGCTTTAGTCTTTCAATACAAAATAGAAAAAAAAACTCTTCATGCAAAAAATATATTCCTGAAACTGTGATCAGCTTTGGAAACCCAACATACCAAAAATATATATTAAAAAATCTTTATGTAGTCCTACTTAAACATAGCTTCAAGAGATAAAGAGACAAACCAGAAGAAATATAAGAACAGAAACATTTTCTCCCCAAAGCAAATAGTGGCATTAATTCAGATTACAAAGTAGCTGTAAGTCATATCTGATCAATGTCCAGTAGAGTTAGGTTGAGAGCAGAATTACATTTCTACTAAAAATGAAGGATGGGACTGGTGCTTTATTGGTACCAGGGAGTTTTTCGAACCCAACGCAAAGTGAAACCTGCATCTGTACGGATCTTGATGGACGCTGCCTCTGCCTCTCTCACCGTTTCCTTCACCGACTGCATCAGGTTCTGTGCGTTGTGGACCAGCATTTCTGTAGCCTTGTGAGAAACAGCAGAAATACAAATATCTCATTTTTAGATGCAGTACACAGCTGCAGACACTTGATCTAATTCAGGGTTACGGGAGGCTGTGGCCTTTCCAGATGAATGCCAGTCGATTGCATGACATGTACTCACTCACACTGAACACTTTTTAGATACACTAATTGACCTAACACATTTTTTGGAAACCCAAGTAGACTATGGATGAACATGCACACACCGCACAGGCAGCGGCTGGGCGAGAACCAGAGTCTCTGAATACAGAAAATTATATTGTTTTTATATAATTATTTTGCATTTTATTACATAAAATAAGTCTTTGATCACCTACCATCCAGCCAGAAATCTGGCTCTCACTGCCCTTTTTTTAAGAAGCCCTCCTATTCTGCACTCATTACTTGTATTAACTGCACCTGTTTGAACTCGTTACCTGTATAAAAGACACCTGTTCACACTCCAACCCCTCCAGCATGCCCAAGACCAAAAAGCTGTCAATGACAGCAGGGACGAAATGGTAGACCTACACAAGGCTGGGATGGGCTACAGGATAATATGTCTGGAGAATATATTTAACTTGTCTGTCTGTCTACCTAGGTGTTTAGTTAATTGCTGTAAATGTAAATACACTCAATTATGATCATGTTTTTTTGTGAATTAATTCTTACCTGCTCTGACTCCTCTTCACTGATGTTGGTGCGTCCCAGCATTGTGGCCTTCACTGTGGACAGGATCTTCAACTGAGTGCTGATTGTAGGGATACGCTCACACACCTATGAATACACAGACAAATAAAACTAAATAATATACTTTAATATGATTTAATCTTAATAAACTACAACATGACAATCAAAAGTAGTGAGTCAGCAATCACTTAGTAAGACATAGTAAAGAGATTCATTCAGTTCAGTTCCTCTATCTATTTCTAGCTCCCTAGCTATCCATTCAGATAGATAGAGAGATCGATATATTCAAACTAATATTCATCCTATTAGCACTAATAGAGCTTAATTAGAAACTCAAACTAAATTCTTGATACAAACTCAATAATATCTGAATGCTGTAATTGCAGCTTTTCCCCCTCGTATCTGACTCGTATAGCATGTGACTATTGTAACTAATGACCATGACAATTTGGATATGAAACTGAGAACCAACCAATATATGTAATGGCGCTGGCATCGGTCGTTAAGTTTGGGGAAGTTTCAGACAAACTGAGGGAGTCATAAACATGAGTGACAAAACGTTTCTCCCACAAAAAACCTTGTGTCAACCTGATTCAACTTTCTGGGACTAAAAATCGAACCTATAGCACAGGGACTAATGTAGGGACTATGGAAAAACCAAGGCCAAAAAGATGTGCCTTACTGACCTGTAGTAAGTTGGTGCGAATGCGTTTGTCAGTGCACTGCTTGGCCACCTCTTTAGCCAGCCGTGTGACCTCATCAGAGGCCTTTGCGATGTCTTTGGCACACTGTATCAAAGCTCGCTTGTTGCCACTGCCTCCGCGCACCAGACGCGACATCTCAGCCATCAGCAAGGCCATTCGCTTGGCAGCTGCAATAATGTCATTACCCTGAGGAGAAACAAGAGCCATGCAGAAATTATTTCTAAAACCACAAAGGCTTTAAATGGATCAGGCCACCAGAGTAGCCGGCTTGATTGAGTTCTAATCAACCAAATGAAAGATTTAAGCCCACATACTGTATTGCACATACACATGTATATTCCAAATCAGTTGCTCAATGTGCCTTAATTTCTCATGTGGCAATTCTGTTCAGTACATTTTTTTATTGTTCACCTTAAATGCTGCATTGCTGAGTTCACAAAGGGGTTAGACAATATGAAATGTTAATCATCTCGGATTCAACCATTGCATTTGCATACTTGCATCATGCTTTATGTGATGTTAGTAATGGAAACCTGTCAAGGGTGATTTTATGATTCAGGATAATAGCATCGTACAGCACATAATATGGTGAATATCTTAGCCAGAGTTTTTTTAAGGTAAATATATTATAAATTCTTAGTCTAAAATATCTATAACCATTGTTAAATATGTAATGAATAAAGCATGAGGGAGAGAGAAGGTGTGGTAAGGTATGTATTATACCACAGCTTATTAAGCCTACAATAACAATAATAACTAACATACAATGCATATTTTAATTTGACAAAGACTTCAGGATAATCATAATTTAGTCATTTTTTAGCACGTGGAACACTTGTATTGCAGATTAATATGTACAATTGGTGTAATGTGGGGTCATCTGTGATCTGGGCACATGGTAACCACAGACCCAGCCCCCACAGAGAAGTACTGAGGCTCAGAATCCATCCCTGGTGAAACTGGACTTAATGGTGATGATAACTGTAAATGTCTTTTGGAGAAACTGACCTTTTCAGCAGAGCCACTGAACCATAACTGCGCTAGCCCTAACTGAGTTAATTGTAAAAAAAAATAAAAATACTATTTTAGTGGTGACAGTATAAGCCAGAGTTTAACAACCTGCAGCATGTGACATATAGAAGGATCCCCCGAAGTTCTAAAATACAGCACATTTATACTATTACTATACTTTAATATCAGGATAATACATGTCTGCACCCAGAGGATTTGCTTTTGAGCTTCACTTGTTTAAAACTGACGTTAAAAGAGTTTGAGTCATGCAAATGCCCTTTTGCTGCGTTAATACATGTGACTCTATTATGGCTGATTTAGTAAGTTAGCACAATGTGAAAAACAGGCAGGTGACATGACTTCATGCATTGAGACCCTGAAGTCATTGGGAAACTGTCATCGTTGGCTTCACATGTTGAAGAAAAAAGCAACAGTGACTGACAGCACAGACTGAGTGAACAGCTCCTCTTTCAAACCAGAGCCGTGACAAGCAAAAAAAAAAAAAAAAGCAGCGATGGACTTGTGAAGCCAGTATCAGTTTGTCCAAGTAGTGCACAGAAAACTTGCCATTCATACAACAGTCACGGCAACCTCAGCAAATCAAAACGACACTGGACCCAAAAGTGATGCAGCAGCAGCAGCTGATTTGTATTTTTCCACAGTCAGATCTGGATGCAGAAGGGATGCTGCAGCCCCTCAGGCCCCGGCAGCACAAGTACCTTACTGGACCACTTGCGAGCTTCCTGATGCAGCGACTGTGCAGCAGCCAGAATCGGCTGGTTAACAGGCTGATTGGAGGGCATTAAGAGCAGTTCGGGCTCGTAATCATCCTCGTTGTCTGTGAACTCGTCTTCATCGTCTATATCTACGTCCGCCAGAGCGGTCACAAAACGCTCGTCTGTCACTTCGGGCTAAGGAGGGGAGGGGAGGGGATGGAAGGGGAGGATGGACAGAAGGGAAGCAGTGTGGAGAAAGAAGGGGAGAGTTAGTACGAGTGGCACTGGATGGAGATCTAGAAGAGAGGAGAAGTGAGGACAGGACAGGAATGGGAGACTAGGGATTTAGGGATGGATGCAAGGCGGCAGTGTACTACTGTACGATAAATTAGCAGGAATGTTTTCGCACATACAGTGGTCTAAATCAAGGCTGCACAATAAATAAACTATACAGGTAGTCTCTTCTCCTGTACAAAAACTGAACTAATCAATTTATATAAGTCAGTGTTGCAGGTAAGATAGCTGCAAAAAAGATTAATACTATGTGCTTGTTAGTCTTACTTGAGTCAGTTTATAAGGTCACTTAGTTTGTGTTTCCTGTTCCTTTTTTGAATATCAAATGCCATACCCCTTCCCCTTCCACGTTAAATACACTGGAAGTGCTTTCATAGGCAGTAAAGTGTTTACTGTGGAACCTTGTTTCTCATTGTTAATTCGTTCCAGAATTATATCAAGAACTGAAAACTAGTACAAAGCAATTTTTTCTAGATTCCCAGAAAATTCACACTGGGCATTACATGCAATATAAGAGTTGTATTAAGACAAATCCATCATAACTTCAATGTATGAGGAACTAAAGAGTTAAATATAACCCGAACTGTATCATAGCAGAGCCTACACCACTTATACAGGGTGAGTCAAAAACCACAGGACACCCTTTTATTTGTTTTCTATTGTTTATTTGATCTATGATTTATTTTGTATTTATAATGAAGAATGTTGGGTCTATTGGACTGTGGTAGCCTAGTGGTTAAGGTACTTGACTCTGGATGAGAAGGTCCCATGTCTGCCAAGCTGCCACAGTTGGGTCCTAGAGCAAGGCCCTTAACCCACAATTGCTTGGATTGTAAGACTCTATCAGTTGTAAGTCGCTCTGGATAAGGGCGTCTGCTAAAT
>JAVSBV010000097.1:3325237-3343658 GCA_033117975.1 Parotocinclus spilosoma
TGTGTATGTGTATGTGTATGTGTGTGTGTGTGTGTGTGTGTGTGTGTGTGTGTGTGTGTGTGTGTGTGTGTGTGTGTCCTAATTAAGTTAATTATGTCTAGTGCTCATTACATTTGTGGGAAGAAGGAAGTACAGGGCTTACTTAATAAAGGCCGGAGGCATGTCTCTTTTCATGATCTGGTCTTCTGTGGTCTGTACTGTCTCCTTCCCCACCTAAACACACACACACACACACACACACACACACACAAACACACACAACACATTTTTCAAAAAAACTAAGACAAATTTCCAAATTCTTCTTTACACTGTTGCTGATAAAGTGCATTTAAGCAGACACAGCCATCTCACTCCCTATATACAGCTTCTGTATGGCTTCACAAAAAGACTAAGTTCAATAAAGTATAAACTGCTAAGCTAGACTTCACTGTATGGGTAAAAGTACAAGTATAGAACAATTCAAAATAATTCAAAGAGTGTTTAAAATCACATCATAAAACAATATGTAGGCTAATAGTAGTCTAATACATTAACAACTAGCAGACTCTGCTTTCAATTTGAAGATACCTCATAACATTCATGCGACTGTCCAAATTGCCCTTAACAATATATGCATCAATGTTTAGAATGAATATGCATAGTTTGCTATAACACTTTATAACATTTTTGTAAACAAGATCTATTACAGGGTAATAAATTAATAAAATACTACAACTTATACATTTACTTACAACTGATACATTTTTACAATCTTGCAATTGTGGGTTAAAAATCTTACTCAAGGACCCACCAGTGGAAGCTTGTTCGTGGTGGGATTAGTTAGTGGTTCAAACCCTGGATGTTGTGGTCCATAGTCTAATGGTGGCTTTTGTACAATATTGTTTCAGATCACTAAAACATTTCTAACCCCACTCTCTCAGTTACCACACATCCCCTCCCTGCTGCCTTACACATCAGTGTACTACAAAAACAAGAGTCAAACAAGAATTTAACACCAGTGTAATTTAAATAAATAAAAATATTATAAAAAACATTATACAGCTAATCACTGACTACCACTGTGAACAATTTTATCATTAAAACAGAACATGTTCCCAGGCAGTGGCCATATAGAAAATGAAAAACAATTCTGTGTTATATTCTTAAACACTCCCCTCTGGAGAGCCACAGGTCCTCATAAAGACTGACAGTGCCTGTTAATGGAGTAGTGTAGAGTGGTTGTGCACAATAAGGCTCTCTGTGTGCTGGATAGGGAAAGAGCTGTTCCACTGCTGCAGGCTGGAGATCAGCCAGAGCAACCAGCTGATCAACGAAACACATGCCAAGCTCATCTGCAGCTACCGCACCCAATTATAAACTAACTCCATGGTCAAAACAGAGCAACACTCAGCAACCACAGAAACAACACTCATTTGCCTAATTTGATAATGAGATTACTATAACTATCCCAGCTACTTTATGTTTAGTAATGCAAATGATAATAAGTTTATAAAATATTAGATAACCCCACATTGATATAATAAAACAGACATATCATTGCCATATCTGTTATATCTCATCCAGTGCAGAGATCAGGAGAATAGATTTCTGTTTATTACCTCTGCACACATGGCTTTAAATCCATGTTATTTTTCCATATGTTCAATTACAAAACATTTAAAAGCTCTGCAAGACTAAAATTGAGCAAGAACTTACCAATTAACCCCAGGTCACAGAGGAAATGAAATACAATGAAAAAGACATTAGTGTACTAGTGTACATATGGTAGAACATGAATGCAAGCTGGTGACCTCAAATACACTGCTCACAAGAATTAGGGGATATTTCAAAATGAATTTAAAGAGGATCCCACAAGAACTGCTAGAAAATCTGATCATGTCCATGCCCCATCACTGTCAGCATGACAGTATTGAGTGATCATAAACCCTACTGAACACTGTGTCACTGTGTTCAGTTTGACTCTCGCTTTGTTTCTGTTCACCCCCATAAATATATCACTTGCTACTTAATCATTATAACTGAGTTTGCATTTCATTTGCATAATCAACCAACTTTCCTTGACTTTTCCTTTGCTTTTCTGATTATTTAATGAAATAAAAGCAAATGCTTTTTTATGAATCGCTTCATGTTCATTTTTAAATATCCCCTAATTTTTAAGAGCAAAGTAGGATACAAGAACAGAGAAATGTAACTTCTCATAGTACCCCAGAACTTTAAATGGACGAGTCTTTCAATGATGGCTCATTCTCATTATGATACATTCTAGTCGTGTCTGCAAAAAAATAAAAGCAGAAAAACACAAAATGTTGTATTTTGGATGTGGGTATGTTGTTCAAACATCAACACCATATGCGTTCTATGATGCATAAAAGTTGATTTAAAGTTGGGTAGTGCTGGCCTGTTGTTTTTTTAGCTGGTGAACTTGCTGGGAAAGCTTGTTGGGGAAGCTAGTTGGCCAGCATTCCAATGTCCAAAATACAACATATTCTGGTCTTTGCTATTCTAAATTAACTAGAAATCATATTTTCATATTTAGAAATGAGTATTCCTGTAAAAAAAAAATATATAAGGGTATAATGGTATATTGTGTCCCTTTTGGATACTATTTGAATGAGTAGGACAAATGGGTTAATAACAAATCTCATACTACCGTGTTTTGGAAAAGGTACTCTGGTCTACCAGCATTTCCAGTTTTACCAGCAAAACTATATGAGTTTACCAGCTACACCAGCACCCCACCAGCAGTAACCAGCATAAAGCAAATTGAACCAATGTGGAAGTTACAGGGTCTTACATTTTGACCAGCATACCATCATCCAAAACACAACATCTGTGTTAGGGTTCCTACCTACGTTCCGAAGCCTTTCGCTCCGCTCTTAATTCCCTTTTAGTTCTTCTATATAATTTCCCTATTATTATTATACGTTGTGGGATTTCGTCTATCCCGCATACTTGGGTCCTACCAAAAACCACCACATCTCGCAACAATTTGTTGTTCTGTTTAGCAGGAACATGCTGCATAATGTGTCAGAACAGTAGCAACACTGTTTGGCACGCACTAATGAATGATCATATTCAATTTTGGATCCTTGTTTACACTATTTAGCTGGAAAACTGCTGTTAAAGCTGGCAGGAGAACAAGAAAGTGTTTCCAATTTGCATAAATATGTATTCAAAAGATCCTGCTGGTTTAATGAGGGTAAATAAGATAAAATACATAAGATATTCCTAGGCCATGTGTAGTATGCAAGTTATGGTCTTGTGCCAGGTAAAAATGCCACCTTCAAGAAGCCAAGCAAAAGAGCAGTCAGAAATGCTGCTCGACCTGCTTGGTTCACAGACTCCACAGAAACAGCAAACAGCAAAAGACTGTATTGGATCGTTCAGCTCAGGTCTCAATCAGCTTGCAATGACCAACTTTGAAATAAATGTCCAGTCACCTTAGTAATTGAGAATTGGCAGTTTATTACATTTATTTAATTATTCTCCCTCAGAGCAGATGAGGACTATAATCCAGTGGGACTCAGGATCAACCTGCCTAGGGGGCCTCCACCTCGTCCTTCCCCAGAGACACAGGACCCCCAAAGGCTACATTCCAAATGGTTATTCTTAGTACACTGGGCTTGGTTTGAGAGCACTACCCAAGTCACAGTTCATATTGAGATAACAGGAACCTCTGTCACCTTAGCTGAGTCTATTCTTAAACTGAAAAAAGGAAGCACAGCTATAATTAGACGAGCAATTGGACATGAACTGCAGTGTGTTTTGAGCTTTGGCACAATAACCTTACAGAATTAGTGTAATATCACAGTCTAGGGTTGGGAAAAAAAGGAAAAGATTGAAGGAAATGGAAGACAACAGCCAATGCCCACCTCCACACACAACCCTGAAGAACACACAAAGACCACATACAAACAGTGCCTGAAACCAAAGGAAGGTCAAAGGTCAGAATTTAGCACCAGCGGCTAGCGCCAGTATCACAAGCATGAGCAACATCCAAAATAAAGTCCAAAACAAGCACCTAGGCAGGTCAGTGCCTCTAGTTGAAACCTAATAAAAATGTTTAAAAAATTGCTTATCTATGTACATTATTTTATTTTCTAAAATCTCAATGAATTTCCACAAATAAGGGTGAACTGTCCACTGATTTTAGCAGTATCGCTGACATAATGTTTTAAATTGTATAAAACATACAAATAAAAATACAAAAACAAGAATGACAGTGTTTATACAGTACTGTACCATACTAGTTTTCATAATGTGTTATATTATGATTGTTTAAAATAAAGCACCGGGTGCAAATTATCTATACTATCTAAACTATAGTATTTAGTAACTGAAGTTACCTTGCTCCACAGTGGAGTAGCCTAAATAGATTATGTCTGGTCAACATCCATTTCAGTCAATGTCCTGTAACATAGAATGTGAAGCGGATGTTAAATGGTGCAGGTTGTCTGAATTTGTGAAGCACACTCAGATTTAACCCGCATCTTGCATAGCAACTGTAAACTTTTTTGGTTCCTGATACAAAAAAAAGTGTTAAGTGAGCAGCAACACAAGTGAGAATTTTTCTGCTTAAATTGTATAATAATTTTCCTTAAATGAATGCACAGTGATATGTATTCTGCATGTGCACTGGTAATGAGAGAAACGTGTTCTCTGAGCTCGTTTAAAAACAGAGCTGTCACACTGACAGGACAACACCACGCTTTACACATGCTATGGTCATGTGTGCAATATGGTAGGTATATGTACAGCAGTAACAAGCAAGATATAAGCTGTTCAGTCTCTTTTCTTCTGTTACTTATGACAGTCAAAGAAATTTCATTAAAACCTGCTGCCATGTATCCTCTCCCAAAAGCACTGATGGTAAGTGGGAAGAAGAAATCTACACAAGCATGGGGAGAACGTACCAAAGCCCATAGATTGTAACCTGATTTGAAGTTCAAACACTAGCTCTCCGGACACTAGTGGCAACATTGTCTGTGGTCTATTTTAATCTACTTTTGTTAGTTTTGTATTGTTCTTAATACTAGGGGTGGGCAATATGGTAAAAATATTGTATAACAATAAAGACATTTTCACGATATACAATACGTATCACAAAATGTTATTTCGGACAAAATGCAAAATATTATCCTATAGTTATATTATAACGTTATATTATAACGAAACAGCTTTTCAGTGGTCACTGAGCACTGATGATATTCTCTATATGCTCGGAAAGGCAATTTTCCTCACTATACTAAAATATTGTCATGTTGCTCATCCTATTTAATACCTAAATCTAAAAATACAAAACACAAAAAAACACTAAAAGACATTTCAGATGCAACTGCCAAAAAAAATTATTTTTCATGGCCAATAGCATATCTAAAGCAGTTTTATTTAAGAATGGAATACAAATAGCATAACACAAGTACACAGTGCAATAGATGTTACACAGGTTAAGTTATACTATTAGAGACAAAGGCAACATTCTGTAAATGGCATGACTAGAAGTAAAAATGAAAAACAAAATTGTAAATTTCACCACAGTCAAGCATTTTAATATTTTGAATAAAGATCAACCCAATAAATAAACAATACAGACAACTGCAAAATAAGTTAAATTCTTTCAACCATCTAGGTTGCCCAAGGAGGATGGGTCCCTGTTTTTTCTTGCTACTGTCACCCTAGGCTTGCTTATTTAGGGCTTTGGTAATAAATATTTTTAAATCGGCAGCTAACTACAAAATGCCTTATATTTGAACATAAAATTGACTTTACTTACCAATTGTAGATATCTGCATTTAGAAATATCTCAATAGTATATGTCAATAAAGGGGAAATACTGAAAGGACTGTAAGTATATAATTTTAATTAAAATAGCCTATAGTGATCAATAAAAAAATTCACAAAATCAGTATGTACAGTATGTATGCTTCCAACATCTCCTAACAGCTAGGAGTCCTAGATCTAATGTCCTAGATGGAAGACTATTCGTTTTCTCCTCAGTCCAATTTTGTGTCCCCTCTCAAAGTATGTCAAATGGTAAGAATGTCTTTGAGTGTGTCATAGGTCAGTGATAAGTAGCCTTTGGGAGCCTTTTATAGACAGAAAAATAAATAATTTTACACCCTCTTGTGGTACTACCTGTGGGACTGCGGTAGCCTAGCGGTTAAGGTACTGGACTCTGGACCTGAAGGTCCTGGGTTCAAATCCCACCTCTGCCAAGCTGGCACAGTTGTGTCCTTAAGCAAGGCCCTTAACCCACCATTGCTTGAATTGTAAGACTGTATGAATTGTAAGTCGCTCTGGATAAGGGTGTCTGCTAAATGCCATAAATGTAAATGTACTACCCAGTGTCTATTCAGACCACACCACTAATCATTTACATACCTACCTGAGACACAACTGCAATTCTACCTGGGTGCTTTATTATTTTGTCAATGAGTGTATATAATTTCATCCTGCATTTTTTTTCCTTTATTCTATTTTGAGTTTAATGCTGGCAAAATGTTAATTAATATATATTTTTGGTCTGGGGCTAGAGGTTGCAGTACCATGACTGCTATCAGTGATGAAACAGGCCAGTAGCCTTGTTCAGGGCATGACTCAAGATTTTACACATGCTTGACCTGATCTCGAAATGGAAGAGTGGAAAAGCAGTACTGACATACATGTCTCACACATGAGCACTCACACATTAACAGATTGCAGTTTACTGCATGAAAGCGCACTTAAAAGTCCCACAACAGATCTGGCAAAAAGTGTCCTGTCGTGATTTAGGTAAGTGCTATCCACTACTAATCCACTACAAATTAAAATTTGTAACCTTTCATCATGGATGTGATTGAAAGACGAGTGACTGGCTTCATATGTACTGGGGAGTAAAAGTACTAAACTATCCACCCACACCATTTGAATGGTAGTTTTCTTGTGTGAAGAAACAAATGCAATGGCAAAAACCTATCAAAAACCTTGCACTGGCAAAAAGGTTGTGCTCCAAATACACACAGACAATCTGTTATAATAAATACAGAATAATAATTATTAAACATCTAAGGGTGCTAAGAAAAACTATTTATGATAGGAGAGTAAGCAGGTTTTAAGTGTGTTTGTGTGTTGGCTGTGTAAATTACACTTGGCTTTGGTTATGCATGGTCATGAGAATGCATCTCAAAGTAGAGTCCGGCTACATAAAGTACAATGTGCACAAAATTGTCTTTAAATTATCATCTCGGTAACAAGCTTCATTCCCTTGTACAGACTGCCAGTGTGCAAATGCATTACTCACTGAACACTCCAACCTCAATGAAGACACACTCTTCCTTTAAAGGAAAGCCTCCATGCATAACAGCAGTCCATAAAAGGCTCCACCACAAGCTTGCATGTAAACCAAAGGCAAACACATTTGACATGTTTCTGGCAGTAATGAAAAATCTGAAAAGAGATTGGCCCAAAAAGCAATAATTAAGTACTTTAATGCATAATTGATGTAAACGCGCATGCTGTAGCATTAGCAAGGTGCAGACTCACTAAAATGTTGTTTGACCTGTGCACTTGCATGCTGTGATAATGGGTTTGGAGAGAGCAGTCAGGGTCACCATCTGCTCTTCCCCCATCAGCCTCATTCCTGTCTGGTATCATTAAGCACCATTTACCAATTTTAGCAAAAGTTACATTTTAGCAAAAATCAAGTCGTTCTTCCTATAGGTCCTTTGGTCTTCTCATACTCTTAAACTTCTTCTAGGAAAGGTGGGTGATCTTTATATGCAGGAATGTGCCTTTTAATGTTCATCTATTCTTTAAAACTATAATAAATTATGATAAGAAATACAAATCTGTATTTTAACTCTGGACATGACAGCCAATCAATGCTATGGATCCACAAGCAGAGGTAGGAGTTACAGAGCAGAAGTCATTTATGACATTTATGTGTGCATGTGCACCCTGGTAATGGTCATATGTTCGCTTGCTTAATATATTACATTTGGACAAGAGACTGTTCTACATGTTTGTATGACATTTTGCGACTTAAATGGTGTTTGCATGTGTATGTGCCTGCCCGCTTGCAATAGTAATAAAGGAATAGTAACGGAGTAAAACTCCATTACCTGTACGTTCGCTCTGACCTATTCCTATATAAATGGGTTTACATTCACTAGTTGAGTCTCTCTTTCATCTAGCTGGTCTTCCGTGTTGTTCATAACATTGTCTACCAATTAATTTTAATTAATTAGGTTTTCTTCTAGACAGGATCATAACAGTACTGTATGTATATAATTGTTGTGAATTGTATCATTTGCACACTGTTTTCTAGTGAAAACTCGTTGTCATTAAATCATAATAAAGCATAAAGTAAAATGCTTTTCTGTTACTGTGTTTTAACAACATGTCCTAAATATCTGGATTTCCAGATATATTTAAATACAGGACAATCCAGGCAAAGCAGAAAATGTGGCATTTAAAACAGGTTGTTTTATTTTTCATCTTCTTTACAGGAAGTGTATCACAAGTAAGACGTGTCTTATATGGGCGAAAAGTGTCTCATGAAACTCAGGGGAGTTAAGGGAAAACGAGGCAAGAAAGTTTGGGGGTCATTTTAAATCATAGCTCTGCTTAAAATTTTTCTATAGTAAAATAGCATGGCTACTTCTCTCTAAACAGTAAGAGCTCAATTGTTTACTCCAACAACACAATAGTTTAACAAAAGTAAAAGTTTTTAACAAACTAAAAGTTTTCACAAAACTTTTCAAAAAGTCAAATACGTCATTACTAAATCAGACAAATAAAACACCTTTATTAAAATAAGTATATATATGCAAAAGCTTCCTATTTTGCATTTACACTTAAACATGCCATTAATTATCAATAATGTATATACATTTACTGTATATTGCCAATTATTAACTGACACAAGTTGCATTTCAGATAGTGACAACATGGTCACCTTGCAGGTCCAATGCCTGTGTGGATTTGTCATTGCTTCCCCCTGTTAGCATGGGATTCCAAAGATGCGCTAGGTAGGCTGGTGTGCCTAAAGTGTCCTAGTGTGAGTGTGCATGTGCCATGTGATGGACTGGTGCACTGTCTGGAGTTGGTTTCTGCCTTGTGCAGTTATAGAACGTGAGCGGGGATTAGTGTTCTGAAACATGCCTTATTTGTTTAAACTCTTATAGGCATGAATAATCTGAATAGTTCAGTTTTAAATGTGTGAACTTCTTTGATTTTTTGCATATGCTTTTATTATACAGAAGGTAAAAGAAACAGTTAAAGAGTACAGTGATAACCTGTTGCCCTTAATCAGTCAGCACTACATTTTGCTATCAAACATTCATTTGCCTACTAACCTGCCAACCCGATCACTTTTTTATTTGAAAAGTTGCTAGTTAAGGCGGCACAGTGACTCAGTGGGTAGCACTGCTGCCTCTCAGCAAGAAAGTGACGGGTTCAATCCCAGGGTGTAGAGGCCTATGTGCTTCCCTTGTCTGCATGGGGGTTTAATCTGGGTACGCCGGTTTCCTTCCACAGTCCAAAGACATGCGTGTTAGGGTAATCGGTGTCTTAAAGTGGCCCTTAGTGTGTGTGCCCAAGATGGATTGGTGCCACATCTAGGGTTGTTCCTGCCCAGAGTTGCCGGTGGGCACCGGCTAGCCTGCAACCCCGTGTGAAATAAATGGGAGATAACAGACAGATGGATGAATGGATGGATGGATGGAAGTTGCTATTTATGCAAAATATTGCTTAGAAACATAGGAAACCTATATGTCCCTTATAACAAAATTAAGCATTGTGTTACTATTCTTCTTACTATGAAGTACCTTGTTGAATGACAGTGCTTGTTTACTTTAAATTGAAGAAAATGCTAAATATAATAAATGCCAAAGACACTTTTAACTGCTCACTAATTAAAATTCTGATATTGACTAAATTCTTGTAGCAATCATCATCTTATATTCTATGTAATATGAGCATGTAATAGACAGGTTTTAACTGCAGCACAATCAAAACATTAATAAAAGAACAATCTAACAACAGTTTAGGTATAGTTCTTACAACTGTTCAGACTCCAAGTACTATGGGGCAAAGTGGAGATGAGGATATATGAATGTTGGAATCACTCAGGAAACTTGACAGAGAAAGCAGTCACAAAAATGCAAAGACCATCTTTTGTGCCAAAACTCTGCTTGTCTGAGACTTTAAAACCATAAAAATCAAGCTTGGGGAAGAGAAGGAGGATGGAAAACATTCCCTAAAAACATGACCCAATAATCTGTTTCCCTGTTTGTATGTGACCATGTACAATCCATTACTTTCATTTTAAGTTTAAAAACGAAGTATTATGGCATATGAATATAAATGCTTGTTTGTATCCTATTTTTCCTTAACTGTTGAGATATACTTCTGGACCTGATTTACTAAGATTTGAAATATTGTTATTATTAAGTTCTGTTAAGTCAATTTAAACTCCTGACAATCATATGAATAGTGCTTCTGTCCAAAACAAGAACTCTTTAGTTTGGCTTACAAGCAAAAGGTTTTATTAGAAAAAGCATTCATTTGTACAATCATTTGATCAATAGTTTACTTTAAACACTGTTTATTGTCCAGGTTTCACATCCAAGGTTCAATATAATAAGTATTGGTTTGTACATGTAACTACATGTGTGTCGTTAATAGCCAGTAGTACAATGCTGTGGATTATTAAGTCAGAAATAAGGTTTTGCATATGCTGTTTTTTCTTGACAATCATGCAGAGTTCGAATCTAAATGTCTATCTAAGAGCACAAGAACTTTAGAGAACACCCACGAGTATGTTAAAAAATAATGCCTTTTGAACTAGTCCTTCACTCGTAAAATGCACTGTGCCAGTGTAATGTTTTAATCAACAGGATTCCATGATCACATTTACTTTATGTGTACTGTATGTGGAACCTCCTTTATTACACAAGGCTTGCATGTTATCTTATAAGGAGATGTGCAGTCAATGATCCACATCCACAAGGCATCCACATATATGGATGTGTATGCCCAGTGAGTACAAAACATACTTGATGAAGATCTGGCATTGGTATGACTCAACATCCAGGACTGCAATAAAATTGTATGGTTTTATCTCATTTTGTAAAACTATTCTGATTAATCTTAATTGCAGTCATGGTAATTTTCATGGTATTTTTCAGAAATGATCTCCATTTTAAAAATGACTTTATAACTGTAAGTGAGAAATGAATCTTTTTGACGCTTGCCACATTAGGTAGAAAATCTGCAAATGATGGCACAAACTGTAGTTTGCTCATTTTTGCAACTTAAAACATAAAACATAAAATGCCAAAACAAATGGCTAAAATGTTTCTATATACGTGTTTACTTTTTGGCAAATAGTACACAAACAAATTACACTGAGAAAACTGGTTGGCTGTAGAGCAGCATTCACCAATTAATCCAAAAGCATTACCATCTAAAATACAATTATCCTTAAGATATACTACACAGAAAGTTCAGCTGGTCTTGTTTTCAAAGGCCTGGCTATTTGGCATGTCTTAGTCTGAACAGTTGTGCTGAGAAGGGGGTGGAGGTATGTCCGCAGTAAAAATGCTGAAAGTCCAGACAGGGAGTCCCTTTCCCTACATAAGTTACCATCAACTACCAGGCACTGTGAGATTGTATTACTTCCCAATCCCATAGACCTATTTAATCTTCCCCTCAAACTTCATGGTCCTCACTTCTAAATAAATCCCTTTATGCTGACTGATTTGTAATACACTGGGCTAAATATGCTTTAATAGTGAATGGCAGATCGAAAGCCAGGAAAGTAACAAACAGCTTAGTTAAAAAAATAAATTCCCGCTTTTCACTTTGTCTTAATTGTCAATGAATCTGGAATCTGACAGGTTATGAAGGGCTTGGCAGCTGCAGCAGTTTTGTGGATTCTAAAAATGTGCATTTGATATCTTGACCTTATTTTAAGTACCACCCATGGACTCTTATAACCACACAGCTTAGCCGGAGACTTCGCATTGACTTCACCCTCCACATTTATCAACACATACCTACTGTATGATTCTGTATTACTTATGATTTATGATGCTTCAATACACAAGCAAGTGTGCTGTAGGTTACTGCATTATAAATGCAGTATTTATTATATTAATACGAAAATATGAGGAGGAAATAGACTTAAAAGAGTATTATTAACAGCAATGAAAGTTAGGAGTGTTTAATCTAGTTATGAAATGCAGAAACCTCAGCAGAACACTTTTAATGACTTACATGATGATCCAAACGTACTAAAGGCTCTAAAGAAAGCCAGTGATGCTCTTTCAGTAAATCATTCAAAAAGTGGGAATCTGCCAGTCCTTATTTATGTAAAAAGTACTGTCACAACTATATATCAAATCTTCAGCTTCAAATCATGAGAACATTATATTTACTTAGGCCAGATATAGATAATAGATATAATAAAATATATAAATACACATAAAATAATTTGTGTGTGGGGTCGTGAAGAGGAAACTTGCTTAATAGCTGTTTTCCGGAAATAGGCTAAAGTCTCATACTGGAAATAAAATCAATGATGATCCCCCACTGAAAGTCTTGTTTTAGTCTAAGATGCCAGCAAACTATACACATGAGCTATATCTGGACTATCTGTGCTGGGGAACCACACTGGACATGCTGGTGCCAGCAAACGAAACACATTTTAAGATACAATCTAAACCCAAATATAGATTCTAATCAATATTTAAATCTAAATCTGCATGAAACATGGCTCAGACCAAGTGTGCCACCTGCATTACATACCATGCTCTAGGAACTTCATGTCATGAGTTTCCATGGCCAAGCATCTACATGCAAGCCTTACATCAACAAGGTATAAAGCACAGTGCCATGGGACTCAGGTGCAGTGGAAATATGTTCAGTCAAGTGCCAAAAGGTGATACTCTATCTGGCAGGCTAATGGATCAATCTGAGTTTTGTGAATGCCAGGAGAATGTTACCTGCCTGACTGCATTTATCAACTGTGAAATTTGGTGTAGGAAGGATAATGCTATGGGGGTGGGCCTAGACCCTTTAGTTGCAATTAAGTTACATTTTTATGCTTCAACATACCAAGCTTGCGTCCAACTTTGTTGGGACAGTTGAGGTAAAGGCCCTTTTCTGTACAAGGCCCTTTTCAGTGCTTAACACAAGTAATTTAAAATGAAACATTTTAACAGACTGCAGTTTGATTTTTTTTTCAAAACAAAGTGAACACAGTAAGTATTATTAAAGAGATGAGAACATACCAGTCAAAGCCATTCTTGTTCTTGTATTCAGCGTAGGTGAAAAAAGAAACGCAAGCTAGATGTTTGTGAGATTAATGGTTTAGATTCTCTGTATCAGTGGTGTGAATAAATGAGAGCCCTGGCCTGCCTTTTTTCCAAAAGTACTCGAACATTTATCTTTAAAGTGTCTTAAGTCTGTAGAGCACAAATCACTCTGGACACCTTGAACTGCCAGACGATGACGGCATGACATTTTTAGATATGCTGAGGAGTCTGGAGAATTTCAGAACAGCCATAAAGCCTATACTAAGGAGTTTACAGTGTGCCACTCAGTAAACCACTCTGACTCCTTTTAGCCAATTTGAGACCGGCAAATTGATCATATTGAACACAGTAATAAGGTAAGATTAGCCAGACAGAATTGGCAGCTCTTTTATCGTTTTGGTATCTAAGCTCTGAATCCCTTACTGACATAATTGTTCATGAAAGTGTCTTTCTGTACTATTTGGACCCCATTCTGTATAACACTATGCAAATTACCAGTCTTTCCACCAGAGACAAGTTAAGGGCACATCTGGGCATACAGTCGTTTTGTTTTCCTTTACCAGAGTATGTGATGAGGAACCACTGACAGCTGACTGAACTACAATGAGACAAGCCACATAAGAAGTGGATCAATTACAAACGCAATAACGCAGAAGCATTCATGGTACGTGCTCACACACATGTCAACAATTCCATGAAAAGGCCAAACTTGCAATTGAAAAAAGTGTTGAGCATGTGATAAAACTGTTCTCACAGCATGTTTGTGTTGAACCCAAAGTTTTGTTTCAAGAGAGCAATCAGAAACTAAGATTGTATTTGCAATAATTGTTTTTGATAGAACCTCGTGTCACAATTTTGCCTGTTTAACCATTCAGTTCTGAGACGTGTGGGTTTTTTTCTTATTTTTGTGTCAATTTCTGTATTTTTTGTTTGTATCTTAATACAGGCACTGACACCTAGCTACATATGGACATTATGCCGTTGCTCATGCAACAAATCCAATAGTGGCCTAAAGCTTTTGCACAGTATTGTATATTGTAATATGCATAATATAGCCTATTGATTCTGTATATAAGCAAAAGAATGGGCACGTCTGGATAAATGATATGTTTTGCTGAATTTCTGAATAAACAGAACCTAACACAACCTGTATAAACCAGAATAATATAAAATACTGTCATTTAAAATGCAGACATTTCGTATGAAATTGTTGGGGAAAACTTAATTATATAAGTGCATGCAAAGGTTTGGAACAGTCTCATTTCTTAAAATGTGCATTAAAATGAGATCTTAGATCTCATACAATCTACAGGGGCCATATGGGTGCCATAGAAAGCACGGGAAAGTAAGGATTTCAGCAGGGGGCTCAAGGCAATGAAAAGTTTCCACTGTAACTAAACTTGTCCTAAGCATGGGCTGCCCTATAAATTACCTTTTAAATAGGTGGCTCAAAATGTGTACTGACTCCACATAAACGGGATAAGGGCGTCTGACAAATGATTTACTCCTACAGTAAATAAACTGTAACAGCAACTTGCAGTAACAGTTTGTGAGTATTATTCTGGGGTTCTACTACATTACTGCATACGCACACTGCCTAGGTGCTGTTAAGCTCGTGCAGGCAGTGAGACACTTTACAACCCATCATGAGTTCAGATCCATAAAGCCGTAACTACTCATAGACACGACGGGGACTAAGGCGCTCACCCGCACTAGATTGCTGACAGCTGCCTGCACAGCGGCCACCGGCGCACTTAGATCAGGAATCGCTTTGCCATCAACTTCTCCCTCCTCATGCATGATGACCAGGTGAGAGATCTGCTGAGCCACCGGCTCCAGGATACTCTCGATCGTCTTCGTGTGGAACACCGGCATCGTGAATCCCAACGATTGTCCACTCTATTTGACTGAACAGATGCACCAAACACCGACCCAGGCACACACAGCTCCGGCCGTTCTCTTCAATGACAACCCAAACTGACCCGTGTAGTCCCGACGCTCTACGCCGTCATTCGGTGAAATCATGAAAAGCCCGTCGCGCCTCCGCACGCAGATCGCTTCTGAGCGATCCTGCTCAGAAAGAAGCATCCGCTCTCAGCCAATGAGCGCCGAGGCTCTAGCAGCGGGCGCCGCTCTGATTGGTTCGACTGTTTGGCGAGTGCGCTAGCGCTTCCTAAACAACGTAATACGCGCTGTGCCCAAAAATGGGCTGTACAGGAGTTCCACTGAGAGCTGTAGACCCTGTACCTCATATTACATTACATCACATCAGATCATGCATTTTAAGATCGCGCTATGACGTTATCCAGACATGATCGCGGTGAATTGATAAGGTTAGCGCTACTTTATTCCCAGGCAATATATAAAAATAAATATGTTGTTATCGAATCATTTCTCCTTAATACTACCATAACAATATCTGACAAGAACCAGCCACAATACCAGCCACAATACGACACATAGTGTATAGAATCCTGTTCACCCCTCTGATCACTGATCAGGGTCAACATGCAAGGGCTGGATCCTAACCTGAAATTCACTGGGCCCAGGCACTGGTACACCCTGGACAGGACTTCCAGTCCATGGCAGGCTTCCATATATCTGACAGTCACATGATATATATATTCTAATATTGTTAATAATATTATAATATAAATAATATTAACTGACAATTTGTTTATTTTACACGTCTGTAAGTATCAAACATATGGTACCAGTCCTGCACATTGTCTTGGAGGAATTTTAGCCCATTCCTTTAGAACAGATTTAGCATTGGGTTTCTCTTCCAAAACATTTCTGTTGGACAAAGGTCAAAACGTTGCCTTTTCAAAACACTACCTTTAGCGAGAGCATGTTTACAGGTGAGATAGGATTGGCATTGGCCACCCCGAGGAATTATCTGGCTATCATATGAAAGCTCACCATTATAGACATTTTTTTTTGCTTACATGCCTATTGTTATCTGTATATTGATGTTGCCACCAATATAATTTCACATGCTCACACAAAGATGGCATCCTATTAATGCCTAAGCCTTAGTATTTTTAAACCATTTCAGAATATAACAATTTGTGCGTTAAGGGCCACTGCTGCATGACCACCTACCTTTTGAGACAGTTCACATACAGACGTCCTGACAGTTTCCTTTGGGCTTTACTGGTATCATTCAGAATGCATTATTCCACCCATGGTGGCAAGTTGCCATGGCCTATATTTAAAAAACAAAACAAGCAAAAATTAGGATAACATGAAACCACCAGCATGCTGCACAGATTTGAAAATGTTTTTATGTTGGAATGCAATTCTCCAGAAATTCTGCTTCACATTTCAACCAACAACTTTATTTTGGTCTAGAAAGCCTACAAATTGTTTTTTTAAACAGTTGACTTGATTGTCCATGTGCTACATAAGGAGCAGCAATTTTTTAGAGCAATAGTGTTCTCCTTACCATGCAGACCAGTGGTCTCTATATCACCACATCAGTGCTTTCCTCACGGTAGACTCATGGTGCCAAGAAAAGAAAGGCTGCACTGGGCACAGGCTCATCAAAATAGACAGCTGAATAACACAACCTGGTTGGATCTGCCGAGGCACACAGATGGTAGGGTCAACATCTTGTATCAACATCATGAATCCATCAACCCAGCATGCATTGTGTCAACAGTCCAAGCTTTTGAAAGTGGGTGTAATATAGGGTATGTTTTTTGGCACAGATTGAACCTGTTAATACCAATCAATAATTTCTAGAATTCCACCATTTATTTGCACAGGAATTGTATGATATAGTCATGTCAACATTGAGCACAATCTCAAATGTCTCTCCTTAGCACTAAAATGACCCTAAGCTATCTCCTAAATCTTCAACGTTAAATTAAAATTACTACAAAAAAATGTAAATGTAAACAACTTACAAATATCTAAGTGACTAATGTCTCATTCTTTGTAATGTTTTTCTTTCCTTGTGCCATGTGTTGTCAGCTAGGCAATAGCTTTCCCACAACCCTGACCAAGGATATCTAAATGAATGAATGAATGAGTAAATAATACACTAACAAAACCCCACATTATGTTTAACCTTTGCAACCTACAATTCTATTGTGTTGACAGCATGCAAGACTTACAAATTAATTCAACGATCTCCTCATTGTTGATACATTTGGACTTGTCCACACTATTGCTCCACTAAACCCCCCACCCACCCCCGGTTGGTAGTACAGCATCTCAGATTGGTGTAACTCAATCCAAAAGCAGAGTATTTTTAAAAGTCGCACGCAGCAGCACACCCTCACTACTGTCAACCCAACATACACACAAACAGCAAAACATAAAGCTGCTCATGAAAATGCAAATACATTTATCTTATCAAAGTGCAACATAGTGTAAGTCTACAGTATATTATACTCTGGTCTTTGTTGCAAAGACTCTTTTAATAATTTTTAGTTTGTAATATATAGTTATGAGTTTTATAACTGACATTCTGCTCTAAATTATTTGGGTTAAATGACACAGAGGACTGAAAATTTGTCTCAGAAAGGCTGACTTAAATTTTGTAATCAAGCAAATGTGTTCTCAACTCATGGTCATCTGCTTCAATTCCCACTTTAAGTAGTTAATGTAATCAAACGCATCATGTTTCCTTTAGACACACAATAAAATGGTTTATAAAAAGACAGAACTGTTTGCTCTACAGTTGGCCAAAAAATGGACCCTAGCCAATATTTGCTCTGTTCCAGCGATGTGGATAAAAATAAAAACAGGCAGACTACTAACTGCTAAATGTGAAACAACAAAATAGAATAAACCTGCGGTGCTAAAGGTATCCATGTAACTGCATGTAACACACTTTCCTGCTGTTGTGATGCGCACAACCTTTTGCAAAATTCCTAATATGGACTGAGTCTGTCTGAGGGAGCAGATGCATACCTTGCAATTCTAATGTAAATTGTTTACTGTACCCTCAGCAGCTTCCAGTTCAGTGGTGCAGTACATTCAGAGTCATTTGCAAGATCAGTAAAAATACTTCTACTGATGTCTTCAACTTCTGGTCACACACACACACACACACACACGCACACACACACACACACACACACACACACACACACACACACACACACACACAC
>JAVSBV010000097.1:3354579-3383121 GCA_033117975.1 Parotocinclus spilosoma
GTGTGTGTGTGTGAGAGCGAGAGAGAGAGGGTGTGTGTGCGTGCGTTCTGCGTCGCTGACGTCATGTTTAAGCAACGTTTTCAGAGTTCGAGATGCCCCCTGCTGACCAGAAACATTCTCTGCAGTAATACATTCACTAACGATGATAAAATGAACATCAGACACACCTCCAAGACGACCACTGCCTTCCTAAAGAAACTAAAGGGTAAAGATCAAGCATGTCTCCAGACCTAAATCCCGCAACAATTAATTTTTGCTGCACCCATATTGCATACAGATATTACAGGCAGGTTTTATTATATTTAACAAGATTGCAATATACTCTACAACAACATACTCAACATACAGTTTTAACAGAAGAGTGTTATTAAATGAATTAAATGTTTCACTTTTACAACATTTTTTAAACATTAAATATGAACATTTGTCATCTGGGACAAGTGACAAGTGACATTTATTTCAAACATGCCTTAAGGTTGGATTCCTATGACTGTTTTCCTAAGTGTTCTTTAGTTTTTAATTGATTGGCAATAGAATAGTAAAACAAATGCTCATTAGTTAATTAAGCATACTAATCCTACCAGCAAGAAGAAAAAAAGGTTCATATAGGCATGAAATTGCATTCACCTTGTGTGCCCTAATTGCAGTGACCAGTCCCATCTCACCAGATGCCACTTTTAGCTTGTGTTCATTTCAACTATAGGCTGCAATAAATTAATTTAACACTTCCTATCTTTTGCGCAATATGGATTTTTATGTTAACAAAACCCATTCATTTGATGGCTTAATTGCCATGTACCCCGTTAAGAATGATTTTACGTAAGCAACACAGAATGTTTTAACATTTAACTACTTATACAACACAATTGCTTATGCAAATGTAGACTTGTTATATTTTACAGATTATAATAAACATTTAGACCTGAATATACAACTATTTTACTGCCCTTATAGTGAGCAACTGAAAGTTGTACCTTACATCCATAAATCGTCCATAACTGATACCTATATATACACAGTAATACATTTAAAAATAAAATAATGATTAAAGTATACTGTATAAACCTGTATAGGAGTGCAGTGTAGGCTATTTTGTTGTGCACATTATAGGAAGCACAACCCAAAAAAGAAAAAAGATGGGACAGAATAGAAAATACAAATGCAGTGTGTCTCACACTGACGTTTATTTAATTGCACACAGTATGAACCTAAGATATGTTTGTGTTTTGTCTTGTCAACTTCATTTCAGTGGTTAATATACATCATTTCCTGCAATTCACATTCAAGAGCTGGGACAAAATTGGGAGATTCTCCAGTTTGTTAACCAGTGTACAAGAATGGTTTTAACATTTTCAAAACTTGTGTTCATGGAAGAAAGATCAGAAAGGATCTGTATTTTATAACCTCTACAGCTCATAATATCGTTAAGTGATTCAAGAAATGTATGTACATAAATTAGGCCCAATCTGGACAACCGTCAGAGGGAGAACCGTCATTTTCAATAGCACATATAAGCACAGGGATTACTTTAGCAAACCTTTGCTGAGCACTACAATACAGAGTTTAATTCATAAATGTCACTAAAACTTTTAATCCACAAAAAAATACCTTATGTTAACCATGTCCAGATGCACTGTCGACTTCTCTAAGGCATTTAGGATGGACAATCACACAATTGAAACATGTGGTCAGATGAATCATTGTTCCAGATAATTTAAAATGATGGATGTTGTGTGCTTCAGATCAAAAAAAGACCATCAAGATTATCAGCATCAAGTCCAAAACCCATTGTCTGACATAGTAAAGGGTTGTGTCAGTGTCATTGGAAAGGTAATTAATATTTCTGCTGATGGCATTATTAATGCAGAGAAGTACATTGATATTTTAGAGCAACATATGCTGCCTTCAAGATGTCATATCTTCATAGACGTCCACGCATTTCATATGAAGACAATGTAAAACCCTGAACTACACACATTACAAAAGCACTGGTCTGGTCTGCCCTCTATCCTGACCTGTCCCTAAAAGAAAAGTGTGGCAAATATTAAAATGCAAAATCACAAATGCATGGCCTGAAATGCAGGAAATCAAGATGACCAGACAAAACATGAAATATATTGAGTTCTTCTTACACTGTCTGCAATGAAATAAAGGTCAATGTAGGAAACAGGTTTTTTTTATTTAGCATTTTCTATGCTGTCCCAACTTTTTATGATTTATGGTGGTAGATTTTAAGATACATGCAGTTATTAAGGGGTTAATGCTTATCATTCCTACACAACATCTATTGGATTTGTTAAATCCTGTCTAAGCATATTACAGCACGCACATATTTTCTCACTTTCATTTTCCTAAGGAAGTAAATCCTAATCTTGAGCACTAATCTGTGTACACAAGCTATGGAACTTTTCAGCATTATAGTAAGCAAGCAGGTTGTTCCATGCCCATGACATATGGCTTTCTTAAGCAGTGTGTAACCATTAGCCCAGACAAGCCGATTATGTGACTGAGGTAAACATAAGGCCATTCAGCATGTCTGGACCAGACATTTGAGACGTAACAGCTGGCCATCCATGCCAATCTGCAATCAATGAATCAGACTAGTGGATGGATTTTGCATGCCTTATTTAACAGCACAATTACTTATCTGAAGTGAAAAGGCCAGACAGCATCAGCCTATATGGCCTGACCTCTTATTAGTGACTCATCTGGGATATGAATTATTTAGGAATGTGGAGGCTTTTAAAATAATAGATTTAGTTTACATCAAGTCTATAAAGGAGTGGAGTGTGGAATAACAATAAAACCTTGAAAAAGACACACTTAGACAGTTACAAAGAGTCTTATTCTGCTGGGTAATATGAACATTATTTGAACCATGCTGTCCCTTATCAGGATGACTTTATGTATGTCTCTGCTGCAAAATGGTTGGATGATTAGGGACCAGCATAAACGGCTGGGTGTACAGGTTATCCTAATATAGTGCTTGGTGTGTAAATAAAAGGATGAATGGATAGGCAGATAAAACAGAAAGACATATAGTGAGACAGATATACTGACAGACAGATAGATTTGGTAGATACATACATACATACATACATACACACACATACATATAGTAATACTTGATGGTTTGTGAACCCCTTAACATTTTATAATAATGATGATGTAAAACATCAGATTTTCACACAAATATTACAAGTAGATAATGTGAATCAAATTTTATTTAAAAGAGTAGACCAAATATTACACATGGTCATGTATTTTTTGAGCATAAAGAGACATCAGTGAGTGACAAGAGTATATGTAAGGGGTTCTAAATAACTGGTTCTAATAAGTAAAGGTTTCTGATAACTGTCAATCAGGCCAATTGCTCCACAGAGAACAAGTCAACACTGTGATGTCGATGGATTTTCTCATATAATTTGTTTGCATAATTTCTGTTTTATTAAGATCAGGACAAAACATTAACTTCATTGTTCCGCCATACTTTGTTAGATTAACGTGTGTTTTTAGGGTCGTTATCTTGGTGCATGATCCATGTTGAAATTCAATCAAATTCTTGAAATCTTTCTTTAAAATTTGCAGCTATTGTTTAGAATTCATTGTTCAATCAGAGATCGAAATGCAGAAACGGCTAATAGATTTGTTTGCATCGCTGGATATCTATCTATCTATCTATCTATATATATATATAAAGATGTACACAGACAATCAGACATTGATAAATAGATAAATGCACAGACAGATATTTCTACATCCAGTTTAGCTTACTGTCTGTGATATGGAATATCTTAAATAAACAAAGTTAAAAACAAAGTTATTTTTTTAGAAACATTCAATATGGAAATAAAAATCTAAAGATGCTATGACAACTTTATGTGTATATTAGCTCTATTAGGTAAAAGTAGAAATACTATAATTATTATGACATGGATGACATCAGCTTAATTATTGAGAGGTGTCCTATTTTGTCTCATATGATATCATTCTGGTGCTTCAAGTAGTCACTGACTGAATTACCACAACTATGGAATTTTAGTAGGGCTTTTTTCTCACAATGCTGGAAATGTATATTCAATAAACAGTCAGGAATCAATCAGTTAATTTAAGCAAACTGTTCTCTGTGCCATTGACCCCCAGTGTGTTAAAGACCCCAGGCCAGATGGTAAGTTTACTGTATTTGTATTTCAGGGCTGTCAGTAAAATAGGCCTGCCAAAGTTAATTGACTGTCATTAAAATTTGAGTGAATGGGGTGGAGGATGGGTGGGTTATATTATTGTTGCTGTTCAATACGGGTGTGTATGTGTGTGTGTTTAAAAAAGTAATAATGTTTGGATGGGGCAACAGGATGGGGGTCCACCTGCTGCCACCTGTCAGTACTCTAGTCCTATATAAGCATCTTTCCTCTTCAGTGCTTGGTACTCACAACTGGGATCATTGGACTGGGACAAGACTGCAGCAAGAATATAAGAAGGAATCAACAACTGCATTCTTAAAGGACGGTAGCATCAAGGATGAAACCTCATACACCAAGCTGTGTGGATTTAAGTTCTGAGTGTGGCCCACACAATCTAGAGAAATTTGAGAGTGTGGCACGAAGACGGGTGGCAGCCAATGCCAGAGAGAGAAAGAGGATGCAAGGTTTGAACACAGCCTTTGACCAGCTGCGCAAAGTAGTCCCTCAGTGGGGACAGGACAAGAAACTGTCAAAGTACGAAACCTTGCAGATGGCACTGAGCTACATCATGGCCCTAAACCGCATCCTGAATGACTCCAGTAGGCACAGTGCCACACATGGGCAGTGGCTGGACCTGCAGGTTGATGACATGCAGTCAGAGAGCTATCCCTGCATCGTGAGGTACAGCTCACCCACTGAACATGAATGCACACACCCTTCCTTCTCCTACCATTATGAGGATTACCATGTTCCTACATAGACTGATATGTAAAAGTGTTAACTTGTATCTTCAACTCTGTAGATACAGGAGTCAGTAAATACGTTTGTATTACATTTATTTAATATACACTAGGCCATTATTTTTTATAAATCTGCTTTGGTTAGATTGGAACAAACATATTGTTTATGAAAAATGGTCCAAAATGTGTAGTAATGCACCTGTAATATTTATATTTGCATGTAACTCAAGTGCTTTATGCTTGGTAATATTGTGTAGTGAGTATTATTGGTAACCCTGGTTCTCTTCTACCGAATGTTCAAACCCTGTATTGCTTTGTATCAAATCATGTGACGAAAGTGTCTACGGAAGCTTAGTTAAAGCAAAAATATACAAGACGTTCTGTGTAGTTTTTTTGCTAGACTGACTTAGTGTGTTCTTTTTATTTCCTTGAATTGTTTACTAAATGCCTGTATTTCATAGCATTTATATTGCTAACAGTATTTCCTACATGTGGCAAAAAGATGTATATTATGTATATTTTCAAGCAAAAAACCATCAGAATAAATCTTGAAAGGGGATCAGTTTCTTGTTTCAGATGTTTGCACTGATTATTTTGAACCAGGGGTTATACATCTATTACACCGTAGTATTTTAGCGAGCTAATGTAGGGTGAGTCAAAAGCAGCAGGACATGCCGCATGCTACATCATGGGCTTTACACAAAGGATGTCAAAACCATTGTTGAGGTTTCTTCATCGGTAGCAGTCTTCAAACGACCACCACGTGGCTTGTCGTCCACCGTCCTGGTTTTTCAGAATACTGCTGAGGAATACAAGAGTGTTGTGTGAAAATGGTGATCTTTCTTGCTGTTGTTTGTTGAAGTCTGCAGCTATGATACAGCAGCTGTTTCCCTGACATCAGAATCGTCAATTCCACCTTCAGTTACCTTCGATAAACAAACAAAAAAATTGGACTGTGTGTGATAACTTTATGAACCACAAGAGATACTGCAAATCTGAATCAATTTCTGAGACAATTCTGGTCTTTTTCAATACTTTACATGACCACCTTCTCACCTTCAAAATGGTGGTCATGTTCCAAATATGGCCTAAAATATAGGCCTCCTCACCCATTACATTCTGGAGTATTCAGATATGTGCCATTTTCCCTTTCATTTCCTGTGTCCATTGGCTCACCCTGTAGTACAAATTATGCAGCAGTATATACTAAAGTACAGGAAGGCAGAGTATAACAATTTTAGAAATTTTAATTAATAAAGAGGGTAATGTTTGTAAACAATTTTGGTTATACAATTTGGCAGTATATCTGAATAAAATAAGATGTCAGATGTGGGTGTCTGCTTTATTATTCCCATTGCCTAGATAAAGCCTTTGTCATTTCAGCAGACCCCACTGTGTCCTTAGATAAGGCTGCTCTGAGCAAACGTGTCAGGTTTTTACTTGGCAGACTATAAATCCTGTTTAGAGCATTGCATGTCTTACCATGTACTCAATTTAGGATTAATGTTTTGATGTTGTGTTAGATTTTACACTTTAGAATTTAGGCAGACGTTAAACAAGCTCTCTGTCTTGAGATTAAAAATATATAAAGCAGACAGATAATTGGCTGGCAAGGCCACAGAATATATAGGCAGCTATTTTCCAAAAAAATCTCTGCAGTATTTCTAATTAATGCATAGTCTATTTGTAGATATGACTTTTTCACAATATTCCCTCTCGAACAGAAAGTCCTGAAAAAGCTGTATTTGCCAGAATCTTATATCCGTTGCCTTTCAGCCCAAGTAGAATATATTAATGGGCCACACAACTTGAAACTTCATTGGCAAGCAACGTTGATATTTAAATTTTGCTTCAGACTAATTCTATTTGTCTTAGTTTGGTTTAGATTCATCCAAAAAAATCGGATTGTCTGTTGACTTTAATAAATAAAGTGAATTGAACTAAAATGAGGCACAACTTCTGATATGGCAGGTCCTACAAATGCTCTTGATTGGAGAAGGAAAATTAAATGCTTTGTTGTTCAGTGACTGTGTGTAATGTGACTATTGTATAGCAGTGAAGCATTAGCAGCTTGCTCTCATGTCCTGGCGTTTACACAAAGGACCCAGAAAGCAGATATGCCACTTTTAATCATTGTCGTTTCAACTGTCATAAAACCACTCATGTTGTCATTAGAACAACTAACATATGCTTAAAAATCAATAGGCTTGCATCCTTCAGTGTTGCTCAATCATTATCTGGTCATTAAATATGACGGTTACAAATATCCCCTTAAATATATTGTCTGTCCTCTTAGGTACACTACAGTACAGTTAAATAGAATAGGAAAAGGGCCAAACTATACTGCTCACAAAAATAAGGGGACATTTCCTTATGGGATATTTTATTTTAAAGTACACCCTATTTTTTGTGAGAAGTATATATAGACTATACACATATACAATAGACCCATCTTCTTAATTTGGCATTTGCAATAGTAAAGGAAAAGAATCACATTTTGCTTTGTACTGGCAGCCTACACCCATTACTGCACCAATTTTGCTTCATGTTACATCACATTTGAATGATGACCAGTTGCCTCATTTTTGTCAATGGGCCTTTTTTGTTCTGTGCAGACAAAAGTGTGCTCCCTCCCTCTTCATACCAAATCCATCTTCTCTGACTGTTGTCCAGGGGGATGGTATAAAAACTGGTGGTACATATCTGCTGCCAAAGGACACTGTCTGAGTGCATGGCAGCCACTGACCAGGATAAGCACCTAAATAATCATTCTAAACTAATAACTGCACATCAGTAACCAACATGGAGTGTGAAATGGACAAGTTGGGAAATAGTGGATGGGTGAACCAGGCATATTGTGGCACTCCTCAGCTAGGGCACCATGCCATCAGCACTGTCTACAACCCTCAGAAACACTTCCACAGCCCCATGGAGGCAACCAACCCCTACACGGGCGAGACAGCAGTGCTAAACCTTCAAGAGAAGAAAAGATCTGGATGCTGCTCGACTTTCCTACGAGGAATCAAAGGTAACTCGGTCAATCAGAATGAATGCTATGTCGGTTGTATTGTTATAAATCAGCTTTGATTAATTACAGCTCTAAAACAAGTTCAAAGTTCTCTATTTCTTCACTGTTTAATCAAAGTGTTTATATACACTGCTCACATTAATTATGGGATATTTCATTTGTGAGCAGTGTACAGGAAATTATTCTAGTTTGATGTGCCATAGACAGACAGGACATTGAGAGATCAGTTGAACATTCAGTTGAAAACAGTTCATTTATTATAGGACTGTGGGGAACTACACTGACACAGGATACCTCAAAGAATCAAGAGCTCTTTCTGAGAACAACCATCAGAGAATTATTTGTCTACATTTTCTTTCTGTTGGACATTTGTCTTCGTAAGTATGCCGTTTTAAACTAAATTTTCCACATTATGAAGCTTGCGTACAAATCTGGAAAAATAAAACAAAACTCACCACTACAACCAGTCTATACTCACAAAAGAAAAAAACGTTTATGTCTCTTTTTAGGAAAGGAGCCTCAGATAAATAACTGTAGTGTTTTAATAAATTTTAAGTGATTCTTTTTTTTTTTACTTTGTTACTTGGGTGTATGTGTACAGTACTTATAGGCAATGTTTAAACAATTATGCAATGGAATATCGAAGGACGTCATTAGAATGATCAGCAAGTGAATTGACCACTGTCTTTTTTAATCCACTGGATTATCTTACCACTCTGTGTCATTATCTCCAGCAATCAGCTTCTGCCTAAGTGCCCATTATGAAATGTTGACGCCACCTCTGCCTATACAGACTATTGTTTAAGGGGAACATCAACAATGAAAAGAATACGAGGCTGGGCTTTGCTGCCCTTTACTGATAAGAGCCCAAAGCAGGCCATTTAGACTTTGTGTACATGAATGTTCATTGTTAAAGAGAACAGTTTATATCATCCACTACCCTTGTTCCTCAAACAAATCACCCTCCCCTCTTTAGGGGTTTTAGCTTTTATGATGAGTCAACTGTGTATGAATTATTCTTGAATGAAAAGCCTTGCTATGATGGTTAAGGCCTGTGGTAATATGAATAGTTGATAGTTCTAAAGCATTATAAATATGAAACCATTAAATCACTACTATATAACAATAATCATTATACCTTTCAGTGACCTATGGCATGACCAACTCAAACGCTTACTACTACACTAAAGTTATGACTGATCTCTTTGTGAACACACCAAGTACAAGTGGAGTCAGCTTCCAGTCCATTTCCAGCATGGATGATTTTTGGACAGTGAGTAGACCTTATTTGTATAATTTATATAAATACCCTCTAAGTATTTGATCTACACTTCTGTTTTGCAGCCATAATAACAAATAATAGCAATAATAATAATAAAAATAACCCCAATATAAGAAACTCAAAATGCTTTTCAAGACAAAAATAATGTCAGCTTTAAAACAGGTAAGTTGCAAAACAACCTAAGCATTTGTAAAAACAATAGAATAATTTAAGTACAAACTACAATAGAGTAGTTAAGAAAAAGTAAATTTTGCTGTTTCGTAAGAATTTATGGTATAAATTTTTTTTTATTTTACTCGAATTATACTTATAATAATTATTATTATATTTATGATTATAATATTAATTTAAATCATTTTTTGTGTATTTTATATGGCATAGCATACACAGGCCAATGTATGCAGTCTATAGCACAACCCAGCCCACCACCCCCCGCGCACACAATAAAAATTGGTTAAAAAAAATTGATTAGTTGTCTGTTTTAACACAGCAGGAAATACAAGCATTTTAAATGTTTTTTCTTTTTAATCTTTCATAGACATTAATGCAAGTTAACCCACCCACTGTAGAGAACATTTATTGTTTCAATAGTTTTTTAAACATCAATTCATCACATGATCCACTGCTCACAAATTAGAGGATATTCCCTTATAGGAGATTTTTGTGAATAAGTTACATATTAATGTAATTTGTAAAAAGACATTTTCTAAGTTGTTGAATGAAAAATAATATACCATATTTACTATTTAGATTGTGTTTTCCTTAAATAATATAAAACAGTATATTTGAACAAATTACACAGACCAGTAGTAGTAGTTTCACTATGATGCTCTAGTCCTGCAAAATAATGATTACAAAAGGATTTTACTGATCTTCATATAATAACAAAATTTAATTGATTATGTTGTTAACTATTAAAGTTAATAGTAGACTGATTAGTTAGAAAAGCCATTGTCTGTGAAAATAAAGGAATCAAAATACTACAACAACAAGCTTAACTTATACAGGGTCTTTTACAGAACCAAAGGGAACATTACTATAGAACAGCATAAATCAAATACAATCAACACTCAAACTAATAGAGGAGGAAAACAGGAAAGGAAAATAAATACATACTTCAATCTAAATGCCATGAGAATCATGAGAATGACTAATCCATCAGTTTAATTGTTTTAGTCCTTTTGATATAGAAATTTAGTTTATTGAACACTACACACCCTATAAACAAAATACCATATTAGAAAAATAACTCTTCTTTATTACCATGTTTAGTACGCTGAAGAACCATTGCTGGATGGCCTCTATTGGACCACATGGTACAACAAAGATCCTCTTGGCACTGGGATGACCTCCTTCATTTATTATGAAAACATGTTGCTGGGAGTCCCTCGTATACGACAGCTGAAAATCAAGGACAATTCTTGTAAGGTGCACCAAGACTTTGAAGAGGAATTCACATTCTGTTTTGATGTGTACAGTGAAAAGAAAGAAGACCATAATGAGTTTGGACTCATCAATGGCTCAGCGTGAGTAATTTCAGATCTGTTAACCTGTTTAAAACATCTTTAAATAAGGAAGGAATTGTGGTGCAAACTGTTAGCTGCACAGTTTTGGAGACTCCCACTTCAATCTTGATCTGGAAATCTGCATGTTCCCTCTCATTCCAAATGCATTCATTTGGTTAACTGGCCACTCTAAATTGCAGTACAAGTGTGTTTGACTAATACCGTTGTAACCATGCGCCTGTCATAAATAGCAATAGCAAATCATAAATAGCAGCTCACAGGTTTGATTACCTTATGTGTCTTAGGTTAATTGGTGACTCTAAAGTGCCCTTAGTGTGCCAGTGTATGTGCCCTAAAATGAATTGATACACTGTCTAGGGTTGTACCTGCCCTGGGCCCTGTGCTGTAGGCGTCCCTGCAACCCTGACCAGGAACAAACAAAATTATTATATTAACATTAAATTGGCAACCTGACACAAACAAGCACAAATGGTCAATTCAAACGTAGGTATTTCACATTGTCTCTGGTTTTGCTTCACTAAAGCTGGCAGTACCACACAGAACAGCAGATGAAGGGGTCAAGTCACTGGGGTCTGCTGTCTACATACAGTGGAGCAGGGTTCTACCAAGATTTGTCCATGAATAAAACCGATAGTATTTCTCTACTGGATGAGCTCAAAAGCAACTTGTGGCTGGACCATGGAACTAGGGCTGTTTTCATTGACTTTTCCACATACAATGCCAACATCAATCTCTTCTGTGTTATAAGGTATTAACATCTTACTCAGATTTGTACATATTTTTTAGTAAGTGAACCTGTTGAACCAGTGTACTAATATTCTACCTCCAATCCTCAGATTAGTGGTTGAATTTCCAGCCACTGGTGGAGCAATACCATCGTACCAGATCCGGACAGTGAAGCTCATTCGGTATGTTACCACATGGGATTACTTCATCCTTGGCTGCGAGATTGTCTTCTGTGTGTTTATCCTTTACTACATTGTGGAGGAGATCCTGGAACTCAAAATACACAAGTGCTCTTACTTCAACAGCATATGGAACGTTTTGGATGTGGTGGTCATACTGGTAAATTTAAAAAAAAAAGTGATATTTCATTGTTAAGTTACTTCTCATTATGGTACAATCAATTATTGGTACTGCATCTACCTTAGTATTTAGCGGTGTGCAACAAGTTTCTTTTTTTAAACAGCTTGCCATTGTTGCAATCATCTTCAACGTATTCCGGACCATCAAAGTGAACAATCTGCTAGGAAAATTAATAAACGAACCTGGCATGTACGCAGACTTTGAATTTCTTGCATTTTGGCAAACACAGTACAACAACATGAATGCTGTGAACCTGTTCTTTGCTTGGATCAAGGTATGATCAACTAAAGACTAAGATTTTAATTAAGTAAAACACAATCAAGTTACCAGAACATGATACCAAATAAGTGACGCATTGACTTTGTAACGCTGCGTTGATCTTCTTCCCTGTAGATATTCAAGTACATCAGCTTCAATAAAACGATGACTCAGCTGTCTTCCACGCTAGCACGATGCGCCACTGACATCTTGGGCTTTGCTGTCATGTTCTTCATTGTATTTTTTGCTTATGCCCAACTAGGCTACCTTCTCTTTGGGACTCAAGTTGAAACCTTCAGCACGTTTAATAAATGCATGTAAGAAACATTTTGATCAACCCTCAAGCTTGATACTGCCTTTTTATTTGTTGATCCATTTTTATTCTACTTCCAAGATAATATAGTAATACAAAAACCTTACCCTTGATGGTTTGTTTTAATGAATTGCTGCAGTTTTACCCAGTTTCGGATCATCCTTGGAGACTTTGACTATAATGCCATTGACAGTGCAAACAGAATCCTTGGACCAATATACTTTTTCACTTACGTGTTCTTTGTCTTCTTTGTGTTGCTGGTAAGTTTTCTTAGCCTGAATCCTAATAAGGAATTTAAAATCACACAGCATGTAACCAATCTTGCCTTTTCATTGCACAGAACATGTTTCTCGCCATCATCAATGACACTTACTCTGAGGTAAAGGAGGAACTTGCATCCCAACAGGATAACATCCACATAACAGACTTTTTTAAACAGGTGAGGCAAAATAAGACATCTCTGAGTATTAGGTTTAATACATAAACAGTATATCTGGTATCCATTTCCTTAATTAATTTTATTGGTGGACTACACATAGGCAATAACAAAGCTGAAAATAAAAAAGGATAAGATTTCCGATGTTCAGAGGGCTTTGGAGACAGGGTCGAATGACTTGGAGTACAAGGACTTTAGAGAAACCCTTAAAGAGTAAGTCACTATTCTATTAAGCACCTTAGAAGAAAATAAACATACAGCATTAATAGTTGGAATTTATCTACTCAGAATGGGTCATGATGAACGTGAGATCTCAGAAGCTTTCTCTAAATACGATCATGATGGCAATCACATTCTAGACCGTGATGAGCAGGAGAACATGAAACGAGAGCTGGAGAAAAATAGGGTAGGAGCCATTTGTGACCAACAGTTCTGAAACAGTTCTACATCCATAAAACACATGTAACCTGGGCATTCCTTTCCTCTAGAACGCACTCATTGCAGAGATTCGCAATATTGGACGCAACGGCACCAACTTTGGAAACAGTGGGAATAAGACTGAAGAAAACACCAGCCCAGTGACTCAGGATCAGTTTCAGAAGTAGGTCACACACAAACACTGGACCAAAATAAGAATCTCATTTCTATGCATCCAACAAACTAATGTGATTGCCTTCAGACTAGCCTACTATAAAGCAGTGCAAAAAATTTTTAAAAAAGTTTGCCGTTTATTCCTCCAAAAGGGTCACCATATGCTTGCATCTAAAAGCTTATGTAAAAGAAAACAAGGCTCTACTTTCACTCTGCTCAGATCAGAAGCTAAGTGCATGTTCTACTGTATTATGCCATACTAATTCATTCTGCACCTGTTCCGATGGTTACGACTGCCCTTCACTAGGTTGGCTAAGCAAGTGGTTGAACTGGAAAGCTCTTTAGCACAAACAATGTCCAAAATAGATTTGGTCATGGAAAAACTGGGACTACAGGATACCCATAGGACACACAAAAACTAAACATCTTGTCATCTGATCAGAGGTGAGTTCAAATGATTTACATGTTCTGTCTTCAATTCTAGTCAATGCTTAACAGGTTTTGACCTGCTATTAACATTAAAAAGGTTATTGTAATATGCATAATTTTCAAAGGGTCATAAAATGTGTGCAGCCATTACTGTAATGTTTAAAACATCTTTTGATTGCTGCTGTCATTTGATTTCAGGAGTTTGCATGGTAAAACCCAGAGTTCCTATTCAGACCATAGCTGCTAAATGACCTGGGAAAGGGAGTTGTTTCCAGACAACACCAGCCTACTGTTAAACTGAACAGCAACTCTATCCACCACTGAATCATTGAATATATAGAAACTATATTAACAACATTAACCTTAAAGGCTGTATGCCACTTCAGTTTGTCTATTCTAAAAGTGTTTGCATTTTCCATTGACACAGTGCAAGCGAATGTGGTAAATATTATCATAATAAACAAAAGTGCGTACACACACAATATTTATTCGATATTTTTTCATTTGCAAATGCTTTATTGTCAGCAATTGAGGGTTCAGGTCAGAGAACATGAACAAGATAAAATGTCTGATTTTTGTCAATAGTATGTATATCCTGTATATTTACTGTATAAGGAAATTAGAGCTCTGAGTACTATAATTGCATTCTGACCTTGTGATTTTACCAAAGTAGGTAAGTGGTTAAATATTTAATCATTCGTATTGTGCATTTTGACTAAATCTCCTGCCGTATTCATTGTAGGCCTACATTTATTACCTTGGGTATACGGTGTTTATCCTGAATTGTGATGGTAAATCTGCCTTTTGTGAAACCCTGGTCCAGATATCAGTTTATGTTGCAACCATCTCATCAAAAATACAATTACATACACAAACATGTTATACGCTTCTGTAAACGAGCAAGTGCAACTCATGTATCAGTGTAAACAACTACGTTGTGAATGCTAAAGCCTTAACACAAAATAAAACGTACATAAACTCCTAGTCCAATGGTTCATTTATTGAAAGTCATTTAGACTTAAAAGAAAGTTATCAAATGCTAAACTGCATTCAAACATTACCTAGTACATTCAAGCCTTGAAGCAACCTTAACAATGCGATTTGAAACATGCATTTCAAATCTACAAAGTCCGCAGAAAAATCCCCAAATCTCATTTCTCTGGCTACTAAAGAAAAATGGCACGCATATTTGTCAAAAACTGCAAATTGAAAAAAATCTACAGTGGCCTCTAAAAATCAACAATACAGTTCTCTACAAGGGGTTTAACTTGTGAACTGAAAACCATGTGACTGAAAATTAAGGCTTCTTTGTAACACTGAGTCAGTTCAGCATGTCAGTCATACGACAGTCGAGTACCAGGAGAAGCATCGCTTCTGCTCTGTCCAAACAAGAAGAATGTAAGCTCTAAAACCCCTATTCATACCACATTATCAAAGGTTATTTACAATTGGGCATACTGACCCTTTCTTTATAGTTCATGGGATATTTAAATGTGTCTGCAAATCAAAGTAGAAACATCATAGACGCAGTATCAAACTCTAGAATTCGGAGAAAAATGAGGAGCGAATGTGAATTAAATATACACAACTGCACATAGAAATTCATTTACACATCAACATTTACAAGACACAGGTCCAATGAACCCAAAAAAGTGCCTTTACTTACATGTGTTTACTTTGTCAGGACGTTGTTTTGCTTCCTTCGGTAAAAAAAAATTGAAGTCCATAATGTGACTAACAAGCAAACACACCAGCTAGTTGGAGGGGAGAAAATGAAAGCACTTAGCTTCTAATGTATTGATCAGATCATGTACAAGTTTTTTTGCGATGTACCTGTGCACTTCCTGTTATTGGCATCAAGCAAATATAATCATCAGTACAAGTGAAGGGGAGAATTTACAGTTTATTTTGTCCGACTCAATTAAAACAAGAAAAGTTCTGCAAATAAACTCAGTTTCCTGCTGAAGACGTTCTATAATCAATATTTGCATTTTTGCACTTAAACCCTGATTCAGGTCAGTTCTGAATGGTTTCTGGGGGGAAAACTCAGTCACTCCTATTAGTCTCTTTATTCCCTCTCCATAAGAAGAAGAAGTAGTCTCCCACAAAGTGACTCAGATGTTGAAACAGTGAAAAGTAGATCACTGTGTTTGGTAGCCAGCCATGCCAAAATTAGCCTGGTTTATCACAGGGCCAGGCTGTGCCTGAGAGGGCTGAGTGCCAAAACCTCCCATCCAAGCAGGAGACTGTGACTGTCTGCAAGAAAAAAGAAGAAAGCAAAATAAGCCATTTCTCATGTCTACATAACTTACTGATATGTTATGTAACGTAAAACCCTGCAGAATGCTCTGAAAGGAGTTCCAGTTTAACACAATCCAAATGTGCTTTAATATCCAACTTATAGCCTTTGCATTCATTCTCATGTCCACTAATCAAAATAAATTTAAGCTTTTGTATACAGGTCACTTAGTTATTTAAAAATAATCTATAAAAGCTGCCTATCAAATAAAAACGCATACTCGTAATGTATGTATTGTTACTTGTAAATTGAATAAATACGCACCAAAATTCTAAGTGGCCAACCAATTTTTTTTTTTATAAGTTCATGATCTCTTTACTAACCACTTCAGGAAAAAGGTTTAAATAACAGAATGTGATCACGAAAATGCAATACAGGCGAGAGAAATCAATATGCACAATTAAGACAGAAAAGCATAAGGAAGTCCATTATAGAGTAAGAAATCCTGAAGATGGTGGCCCTCAAACACTGAGCTGTCAAAATCAAATGCTGTAATACCAACCATAATCTGATTAAAAATGGTTTGTTTACTTTACCCTCCTGTGCTGGTCAACACAGACGAGTTCACGGAGGAGCACCAAAATGTGGAATTATTTAATAATAACCAGAGACATTAGACAAGTGACAACTGTAATCAATGTAATCAATGATATATCAATAACAAAATACTATTTTATTGTTGTTGTAATATTTATTAATATTTTGTATATTTAGTAAATATTCATAATATAAGTAAAATTTTCTAAACAGGATCAATTACACAACTCAGTAAATGTCAGTTCATACAACTATAAGCATGCATAAGTCTGTGGCTATTTTGGTCTTTTTTGTATGCAGTTTGCCTTTTAAAAAAATACTATAAATCTGTTAAATCATGAACATGACTTGTTCCAATGGTGGTATGCAATTACAGTATCACACTCAAAGTAAGTAAACTCTTTAGAATGACCCATTCTTTCACAAACATTTTTACAGTTATTGGCATTTTAGAGTGATTGGCTAGATGCTTGAATTTATACACCTGTAGGAATGGGGCTGGAAGAAATATAATATTAAATTATTATTATAATAAAAAATATATTATGATATCATTCCAATGCTTGTAGTTAACATGTAAATATAGCCATTATATTTTTAGGTACAGTAGTCACAAACTTACTCTACTCCAAATCCTTGCTGATTCCATGTCTGCCCATACATTCCATAGGACGGTACTTGCCAGCCATTTGTCATGTACTGCCCATACTGCTGAGGATTCCCATACATCTGGTTCCAGTGGCCCCATTGCCCATAATCCACCTGTGCAAATGAGCTCAAATTAATATATTCTATATGAGAACCAATGAAAAAGCAGATGGTAGGGCATGGCAATTATGAGTTTTTTGTGATATATGTACATTGTACATGCATACACTGTTCCCAAAAATTTGATATTTCAAAATGAATACAAAGATGATCCTACAAGAACTGCTAGACAATCTGACCCTGTCTGTGCCCCAATCACTGTCAGCGTGTTTTGGCAGTCTTGGGTGACCCCACACTCTACTGAACAGTCAATATTTGGCACTCTCAGTTTGACATGCTTCTGTTCGGCCTCATAAATATATCACTTTTACTCAATCACCATAATTGAGTTTAATCTCAATCTCATTTGTGTAATCGTACAACTTTCTTTGACTTTTCAAATGCATTTTTGATTATCTTGTTTAACGAAATAAAATAAAAGGCTGTTTTCAATAACTTCACATTCATTTTTAAATATCCCCTTATTTTGTGAGCAGTGCATGAAGTGAACATAAAACTACAATCAATCACATCTTTGACTGAGATATACAGTTGTATAGAAAGAACAATAGCACGCACTTGCTCTGTTACTGGTGGAGTACTTTTGGTCATGTCAGGTGACTCTTTGCCCCAGTAGCACTTAACAACATGGCCTTCAATAGTGGTTCCATTCACTGACACAATGGCATGAGCAGCACTTTCATGAGAAGAGAACCTGAAAAAGTAGGAAAGGAACATGTTGATAAACTATTAAATGGTGTGGTGTGTGCAGGGTTTATGTTAACAACACTGAGGATATCATTACTACAGAATAGTTTTAGCAAATTGTGCCACACATTCAATGTACAGTAATAAATTATTCAGGAAACCGCAAACATGTCTTTTCCTGGTATAAAAACAGCAATTAAATGTGAGTCAGACTCAAGGAGAAAATCTGCAGCCTCCATATGGTAGCCAGCAAGAGCATAAAAGTGTGTAATTTAGCGCCATCTAATGGGAAGACAATGTGGCTACAATACCCTAGGATAGGACAAGAAATGTGTTCAATTAAAGGCAATAGGTTTCCATTTTACACTGCGCAAAGATTACATATACACTAATTTAAGACCCATGATAATGTAATACAGATAAGACACCTAAGACAGTCTTAAATATACAGCTGATTAAGACTGTACTTAAAAAAAAAAGACAAAAGATTACAACAACTGCGGCAGAAAATAACACAAAGTTGTTCGTACCTGATAAAAGAATAGCCTTTCTCTGGGAAAACTCTGATTTCCATTATCTGTCCAAAAGGTGAAAACGTCTGTCGCATAAGGTGATCTGTGTTTGGAAACCACAAGCTAAATGAAGAACTTCTGTAATGTACAGAAAAACTATAAGAATACACTTAAGATCATTGGCTTACCTGAAAGGCCTGACTGGATACCACCACAGTATACTGTGCAATTCTGAGGACTTGACTGGTTGACAACATCTTCATATCTCAGTTGTTTTGGGCTGCCTAATATTTCCAAAAACAAATCAAAAGTTGACAGTTTGTTTATTTGGCTTATTTAAAGTCGCTATCGGCATCAGTGGAAATCTTAGCGACACACACAAGGTTATATCCATACACATAAGTTTATATAAAAAAAATTAAAAAAATAGTAATCAATTAACCCAACATGCATGGCCGCGCCACCCTGGGATTGAACATGGGACCTTCTTGCTGTGAGGCAGCGGTGCTACCCACCGAGCCACCATACTGCCCCCAAAAATTGAAAGTAGATTCAAAGTTTTCCTCCTGTTTTAATGCTGAATATATTGATCATGACAACCTTTAGTTCAGAGCCAATCCAGAATTCAGTAGGTGCAGGTAGAAGCACAACCTGGCTGGGACACTAATCCACTTTCAGTGATCATTTCCCCAGCCTGGCCTCACCTCCTCCAGACATGGCTATTGTGTTTGTGTGGCACTCAAACCTGCCAGAAGGTCTTCATGGAGTTGGGCGGACAAATGGCCACTATAAATTCAGAATCAATCACTTTAATAGGTATACCTAATTGGGTCTACAATTATTGCCCATTATCAGTTCCACTTACCATATAGATGCACTTTGTAATTCAATTACACACTTTAGTGCACCTGTGCTCTACATACATTGTAGGCTTGGGTGGTGTGACGGTATTTCAGTATACCACGGTATTTAAATATGGCGACGGTATTGTAAAATGGTGACGGTATATTAACCACGTGACGTGACGTGCCAAACGTGTACCGTACTTTCCGCACTAGAATGCGCACCTAAAAGCCTTAAATTTTCCCAGAAACCATACATGCACCTTACATGTGTACGGAGTACCAAAAATCTATTGTTGTGATACTTTGGTAAGCGCTCCGCTTCACTGACTGTCGGTCCATTTCCGGCTGACAGGGACGTAATACGTACAGTACGTAAACCAGGTTTCTGCTTTAACTGAGCGAGTTTTCCCGAACAGCCATCTGGTGACGAGACTGACTCAGACGATGAGAGACCGAGGCTCAAGTTTGGCTCGTAATTCGCGCCCCTGAATCAGAGAACGGCTGTAACTGAGGGTGCGATTCCGTATTTTATGTGCACCTGCGGTTTTGCGGACTTGCAGTCATAAGGACGATGGAATTGGAACGTGCTATGTTAAATCACCACTGTGACTAAAGTATGAGACTTGGGTATAAAAAATATTACGATGTGCCATCAGTTTATTTCAAACGAATCGCAGGCTGTGAATAAGAAGCTAGCTTCAGCCTCGTGATAAGCTGAGTGTTCAATTCAGACACAGAAGATGGTGGATTTGTGGGAGAAGATTGATTAAAAAAAATAATGTTAGCGTTTTGTTAAATATAATCCGAAATCGGTATAACGGTATGAAAAATTCAATATCGCCCAACCCTAATACATTGTTCCCTTTACTGTGTTCTCTAATCTTCAGAACTCCGGCAGGATCACTACAGACCATATGCGATTTGGGTTACGGATCATTCTCAGCACCGCACTGACGTAGGGGTGGTGTGTGTGTTGCACTTATACAGCAGTGCTGCTGGACCCCCCTCAGTGTCACTGCCGGATATAAAATAGTCCACCATCTAAAATTGTCCAGCCACCAGCATCCTATGAGCACTAATGAAGGATTAGAGGATGACTAACACAAACTGTGTAACAAGTGTCTCTGACTTTTAATCTACATAGTAGAGCAGTAATGCCTGTTATAAAATGGGACAGTGAGTAAAGTGTATTATTACTCCAGCAGCACAGTTGTGCCAATCACATCAGCTCAACAAACACACAAATACATCACCACCAAATCAGCATCACAGTAGTGCTGAGAAAGATATGCTATTCAAAATATGCATTGATCTGTGGTGTTCCTGACCATTAAACAACGGAGTAAAAAGTATGTAGGAAAACATGTTCTACAGTCTAATTTTAGGAGTAAAATTGCTTCTACAAGGAAACTAATTAAAATGACAATGCATGAAGAAACAAGAAGGTGTGCATAAGACATTGACATCAGTGAGTATCAAAAAATCCACTTACTGTCTTGAGCACTTTTAGGGGCAGGGGGTTTCCGAGTGGCCCAGTTGGTCCGGATCTGCCGTCCACCCAACCACTGTCCGCCCATGTGTACTATGGCATTCTCTGCATCCTAACAACAACAGAAAGAACACAAGCTTACTTGGTGTGTCACTAACAAAAAGGAAATACAACTTAAAGGACATAATACTAGCCTTTCATTACTTCCTTTCTACAACTATTAGCTTCTAGCAGATTAATATTAACAAGCCTACGATGCTAAATTGATTGAGCCGTCTACATTCTGAAAATCTATGTTAACTAACTATAGCGTCAATACAATGAATGTTAACAAAAATGTGCCAGAATGAATGTAATAAACAGAAATAGAAATAACCTTCACTTTGTGTTCCTGAGCTGGAGCCTTACCAGTTTGTTATAGAAGGACACAAATCCATACCCCTTTGATTTCCCTGTAGTCATATCCTTCACCACACGAGCATCCCTGAAAGAACACCACATACCAGAGTAGTCAGTTCACGTCCAATCACCCAGCATGGTAATGAAAAATCCCTCCCCAGCACACGCACTCACACACACACAGTACTGTGAAACATTATTACAGAGCCTTAATTAATCCAATGAAATAACTTTCTTCTGGCTACAAGAATGCTATCAAAAAGTACGTACATGCAACCTACACCACTACTTTTAAATACTCCTCAGTCCTGATTTTCATTGCATACTGATCCTGTTAAACACTAGGCTTAACAATGTCATACCAGTAAAAGAACACAGCCTATATTAACATTTATATCTATTTCTTTACCATGCATTCCTAATGTCTGCTGTTGCCTCTAATCCTACCAGTAGAAATATATAGAGAAACATCAAAAGAGAAAAAAAGGAATTAAACGGCATACATGGCCTGTTAACAGATTTCTTTATTTTCCCTGGTCAATTCTTTACCACCAATATGGAGTTTGGGAGGCTGCAAATTTTGAAAAATTGACATTTTCAGAATTTTATGAGAAACTATCAACACAACTATTCAAACCATTCTAAAACATCATTTAACAATATAAATACGTACTGGAGGATTGTTAAAAAAATCTACACTAGTTCAGCGTTAATACAAAATATTGCAGTATATAAATATAAGAAGCAAAAGGTGAATAGAAAAAAAATCTACATCTGAGTTCCCAGTGTGCACAGTTCCTTGCTGTTAGCCTTCAAGCTCCTGTCCAATCCTATGAGCATTTCTGTAAAAATAACCAGAGTGCTATTAACTGACACTCATAGCTAAAGAGTCTGAAAAAAGTTCAGGTTATGGTTATACCAAACATTTGAACTGTTTTAAAAAGTGAGCAGTCAGACTTACCATTTCCTCTAATTATCAGCAAAGTGTAGTGACGCAGATAATCACAAACCTTAAACACCTTTAGTACATGGCTCCAAGTTCTAAACACTTCATATACAATGCGTAGTAGTATAGAGTAAATAGGTAGTATCGATCTTTTTTTCATGAAATACTACAAGACTTGTAGCACTGGTTCTACAGATCATGTAGCAATGCAAGTAAATCCAGTTGCTTAATTTTAAAAACGTATCTAACACCTTCAACATATTGGTGGGGAAAGCAACTGAATAATTGGTCCAAGAAATCTTCAGATTCTTATATTGTGAAATACTACATATTGTATAAACTTCTCTGGCTGAACCTCTGAATACTTACGATATTTTCCCAAAGGGAGCAAACGCAGCTCTGATATCATCAGTGGTGATCTCAGGACTTAAATCTCCCACAAAAACATGGAAATGATCTGAAAAAGGCATTATAAAGGGTCATAATGAACCTCAGCCTAGACAGTACTTTCATTGAACTACCTAGGGTGATAATTGCAGACATACTCAATTGTGTTAAAAAAAATTAAAAACCATACAAAACATGCATACATGCATTTAACACAAACTTACTGGATGTGTCTTTCTTTTGACTGCTTGGAGTTGTTGCCCAATTCACCTTTACCTCCTAAAAAAAAAAAATGCAAAATTGCACTTCCGCATAAACCGCTAATGTCTTAATATGTGCATCAGAATAGATAAAAAAAAAAGTAGGAAAAAAGTACCTTTCCCAAAATTTTTCTTCCATTCATTGCTGCCAGAGCAGCTGCAGCATCCCTGTGCTCATAAAACTCCACGAAGCAATATGGGTCATTGCTCGTATGCTGAGTACACAAAAATCCAAGGTCAACAGCAAGAAGTCATATTACCATATAAAACAATTATACTGTCAAAACTGCCACAGCTTTTGTAATAATATATTAAAGCTAACTTTCTCCAGCAATATTTACACATAATCAAAACAGATGACAGCAGTTAGTGTTGTCACTTCAAAGCTCCAGGAACTCAAGTCCAGGACAGGCCATTAAAGCTCAATTTCAGAGACTAAGGTTTGCGTGTTGTAATCGTGCCTGTGTAGGTTTCTTGTGGGCACTCCAGTGTCCTACCACTTATCAAGGACAATTGTATGGTCAACTGGCATCCCTAAAGTGTCCCAGTGTATGCGAGTAAGGATAGCATTATGGTGTATTCCCACCTCAATACAGTACATCTACAACAATGACATTGTGCATTATACGAAAGCTAACATGTACATAGTAAGTTACATAGCAAGTATCTCATTTACATATGATGTAAAAAAATCTGTCCTGTAGTGTGGAAATTGCCTTATGGTCTGGATTGGTTCCCAACTTACATGCTGTGCTGCTGGTTAAGCAACAAATTGAGTTATGTGGGCATGGGAATTGAGTGAGTAAGTGAACCCTCAGCATCAAAGTGACATTAACAATAATAAGCCTTTATGGCTGGCAAAGACAGCCTGTCTGCATGTTAGGGTGGCAAGTCTGAAAAAGCCTTGTTTGCTCTTCTGGTGTCATGTGGCAAATGTTTCACGGTCAAACAAGATCAAGATTAAAATGTTTGCGTTCAATGCTGGTGGAAAAGTTGAAAGAGACAGATGGATATAATTGTGGGATATAATAATGGGTGGCTCTACAAAATATAAACTTAATGGGTGATCACTTTTCCAAACCTGTTTCTACAGGTTTTCCCATTTGTTACTTTTCAGAACTGTTAACTTTCTCTTGATAAATTAATGATGTAAAACAAAATGTGTAAATAAAGCAGAAAAAAGATTTTTAAAGCATTTTGACTTTAGGTTATAAGACAAAAAAAGAGTAACCATTACAAAGAGGTTGATTTGCTATGAATAACTTGTTTCATCTCTAAAGCCTTAATTCATTGGTAATTACCTATATGATGCCCTGTGTATCAGTTCATACCTTGCTCCTAAATAGATTCCATACAGATATTCCAGACTTTCACATTATTTAAACCAAATTAATTTGCTCAAATAAAATTAAACATGCAGGAATTACAATGTTTTTAAAATGTGCAGACTAACAGCTCATACATAGAACATCTTAACACAATATGGGCAAATATTACTGTCTCAATTATTCTTACCTCTGTTATCATTTTACAACTTTTACAGGGACCAATCTGGGTGAATAACTGAAGGATTAAATTTTCTGTAACGTCTCTAGACAGGTTTCCCACGTAACTGAAATACAAAAGTGATCCAAAGAGACTGTTAAAACCTAAGTCATCACAGTATAATACACCATCTAGAAGTGCAAGCCTAGCATTTTGGAGATTACACCTGAAGTGGTATAGACTTGTATACAGTATCACTGCCTACACAATTTTAGCAGCAGTAACCAATTTACATAAATCAGTGTGACATTACCCAAACATGTGCCCAGCTGCAATTCACAATAATAATAAATCCGATTTATATATAACTTTACATTTATAGACTGTTTCTAAGTGGCAGCAATTGTTCCACCAATGCTGAAAACCGCTCTACACCTTTGGCGAGAACACAACATATAGCTCGAAATAAAATAAAAAAATATATATAGTTCAATTTCCTAAACTATAGAGGGAGAATTATGATGAAAATTGCAGAGTTTTAAAAAGTACAGCATTTATGTTTCCTTGTTGCAAAAGCTTAACCCAATAGTCCCAGCTTAAAATATATGAAAAGAGCATTTTCAGTATAACTTAAGTATGAATAAAAAAAATACATTTAATCTTGAATCTGTTCGTGCCTTGCACAGGTTGTTGATAAGTAAATCTACCCCACAGCACTTCAGACTCTTGGTGCCAAGATGATGCTCCTTGGCTTTTTTTAGAATCTAGTTTTAGGTCTTTCTAGAGGGGACTGTCTGCTAAATGCTGTAACACTGCTGACATTCAGCACAACCCCGGTTGCATTCAGTTGTCTGTTATTTGTCATAGCGGGTAAGGTGCATAAAATATCCAAGCTCAGATAGCAACTCCTGTTGAATGTAATAAAGGAAATGGTATAACCTGCATAACGTGGCAGCACTGTTTGTTGGTACATCATCTAGAAAACAACAAAAACTAAATGCATTGTAAAGGTTTTCTACTAGAGTGCTGCCACTGTTTGAGTTCCTCACGTCAAGTCAGCTGAGAATGTTTAGGCTGTTGCTCTATAGTAGTTTAGCAGTTAGGGAAGAATAGAAAGAGCAGAAGGTCCAGGGTTCAAATCACACCTCTGTCATGCTTCCCATCTTGGAGGCCTTGAGCAAGCAACCAAGAACTGGTTGGATTCTAAAACTGTATCACTTTAACTTATCAAGGAATGAATGGACTGTAAGCTTGTATCAGCTAAATAACAATAGATCAATATAAAACCGCGTCCTTTAATAGGTTACACCCCCAGCCTAATTATGTAATTTTGTCAACGTGAGTCTACCCTGTTTTCTGTATTAGCACAATCTAAGGAACTACATGTGGCACGTAGGGAAAACCATGGCAGGCTCGGTGTTCCTAAATGTTATTGTGCAGCCACATTGTTTCCGTCCCCAAATGCTGCAAACCACATCGTCTGGTTGTTAGATCTCAGCAAACAAAACGGCGTGTTTAACAAACGTATCCACGAACTGTTAATACGCGTGAATGTGGAGGGAAAAGTCTAGAAGGACAGCTCTGCAACAGAGGCCGGAGCAGTTTGAGTTATCAGGCCCCTCAACATGAGCACCTGAGACAATAGCTAACGTGTAGCCAAGGTTAGCTTGTTAAGCTTTATCTTTGTCGATAGTTCAACGTCATGGATTAACCGTGCGGCAAAACTAACGGCATAAAATACAAAAAGCTGGGTTTTCTGTAACAGTGTCTAACGTTAAGGCAAAGCGTGTTATAAAACAACACGGCGCTATTAGCCACCGTTACAACAACAAGCCGACACCACCGAACACCGGCTAACAATGTGCACGGGTAGTTTGTAAGGAACAGAATCGGAACTTCTGATCAAATCAGTACTAACACACCGTGGAGCAAATTTCATCACCATCGGTTCATGTGTGTCTCTATTTTCAGAAACACTTGGCTCCTAACCAGATATGGCTATGCTAACGGCTCCAATCCCAACGCATGTGTTGCTATTGTGTAATTAACTACTTACAGGGTTTTCGGGTAGCTGTCGTCTTCCATTATCAGCTATAGTACAGACTGGTGGTAGATTTTCTTAATAACCCACCTATCGAGTTCTTCCAGCTGAGAAGAAAACCTAAATGTTTAAGCTAACCTTAGTTACTTTCTTTATTGTGTAGAAAATGGCGAATCCCGGCCAGCCAGGAATTCAATCAATGCGCATGCGCTCGGCATCAAAGGGCTGGACACAGTGTTCCGTCAGGGTGCGTTTAAGCAACACGGATTGCACGGGGTGTTGCGCATACTGTGGAGATCGAATATACGGTCAGTTTAATCGATTCCAACAAAGCTTTATTGGAATGACCAGGGGCGTCATCAGACCCACTTTACTGGGTCACGTGGGACACCCAAATCGAAAAAGATTATTTTAACCTGGATTGCTGAGCAGAACTACAGGGCATGCAACGGTAATTTACTACAGGCACTACATTTCCCATAATGCGCAAGCATCTGTTGAAAAAGCTTGAAAGGCTAGCGCCAGTGTTGCCAAGTGGACGACAGTATTTTGCCCTCTATTTGGTCAATAATCCGAAAAAAAAGCCAAATATACTATAATTTGGCCATTCTGTAAACATGTGGTTGTAATCAGCCTGTCGCAATTGTCTGTCTGAGTTTTTTTGTGAACTGAAGGCATCTGTTTTCGGAAATTCCAGCCAATCGCGCTTTTCTAAAACAAATAGTCTGAATGGTCCGCTGCGCCCGTTCCATGAGTGAGGAAAAGAAAAAAAGCTGTAAGTGCCTGTTAGATTTTTTTATTTTAGTTATGATGCGTGTGTACTATAATTTCCCTCAAAATACGTCAATTTTATGTCGAATTATTATGTACGATAATCCTATATTTCTCACCTGGCAGCACTGGCTAGCACTTTCGGTCAGTGCCAGTTTCTTTCGGTTTTCGTATGGATGAATGGATGTTAGCAGATATAAAAAAAAGTCAGCTACTCTGCAGGCAAGGTAATGATAGCTTAATAGCCATGTGACTTATAATCATATAACCACTAAATATACTAAATATATAGAACACTAAAGTAAAGGCATTAATTAAACAATAAATTCATCAGTTACATTATCCTAAACAAAAGTAATGCAATTATTAAAACTTCATTTATTTTCCATGGCCTACTTTAATCTTAAAGCAATTAAACTATTCACTGTTTAACAGGCCTGTAGGACTGATTGGAAAACAGAAGGGTACAGCTCTAAATTGTATGTGGGCCCAGTATGATAAGCAGCCTAGAAACACCACAGACATCACTGTGTTTAAATATTGGCAACACATAAACACCACTAATAACAACACATAAAAACAATAACAATGGCATTCTTCAAGGCTGCTTCTCACACCATTCGCAAAAAATCCCATATTTTCCATGATATCCTTTATTTAAAATTAGACAGGAATTTGTGGCATGGTGGCAGTGGGTAACTGTCACCTCTTAGCTTCAGAGATTTTCTTGGGTCCTGGTCCTTCAGTGTTCTCCCAGTGTCTGCAACCTTTTCCAAGTATTCCAGTTTTATCCCACATTACAAAGGCGTGTTTTAGGTCAATTGGTGTCTAGCAAGTGTCATAGTGTGGGTGCACCTTTCGAGAAATTGTAGACCTGTCTAACGCAGGTTCCCTCATTGTGCTGCCAGTTAGGTCTCAGGCCACAGTTCCAACCCAGAATTGAAATAAGCAGTTATGAAACAGACTGAATTAATGAATAGACAAACTTTATCTGAAGGAGAGCTGCTTCAACATTTGAGGTTTCTTACTTAGCAGTGGTGATTGCTCTAAGACTGGAAGGGAAGCTCAGCTTCCCATGAAATGTCAAAAAATAAGTGATCAAATATATACTGTTGTGTGTAAATGTCATTGACTAAATATGCGCTCAACTTTTGTTTAGAATCAGCTTTTTATCACTGGTAACGACGCGGCTTTCCTCTCACTCATTCCCGCAGCTTCACAGTGCTTTAAACAGTGTGGACGCTGA
>JAVSBV010000097.1:3393052-3403163 GCA_033117975.1 Parotocinclus spilosoma
TACTCCGGTTTCCTCCCACAGTCCAAAGACATGCGTGTTAGGTTAATTGATTACTCCAAATTGGCATTGTCTTGTGTGTATATATATGTGACTGGTGTTAAGATGAACTTGTGTATGGATATAACCTTGTGTGTGTTGCTTACAAGGCCGCTGATGCCGATAGCAACGTTAAAGAAGCCAAATAAATAAATAAATAATATCATGCCTGGTACATATAGAAACAGCTTGGTCATGCTGTTTCTTCTAAAAGTACCTATTAATACTATGAATTAAAATGATCATTTTAGTAATCACTGTTGTGTTTATTGAATTATTATAGATAAATAAATGCATTCTGTTGAAGCCTATATTGTTCATATTGCTGTGTATTGTTATTTAAAGGAAAAACATTAGCATTAGTATCACACAAACTAGGGGATACTTCAAAATGAAATATTGCATAATGAAATATCCCCAATTTTGAGCAGTGTACAACCAAGAAAAAAATGTTTTAATTGATTAAATGAGAAGAAATATTTGAATTGAATTTGAAAATGTATAATTCTTACTCCTGAAAACTGAATGTGAAAACAATGTTATGGTAAATCAGGCCACACCCTTTCCATACATATTGCAACACCACTGAATATTTCTGTTACACAATAAATTATAAATACAAAATGTTCTTAGCTCAAAGACTTTGACTGAGAATTTATTAAAATGTTATGTTGTTTTTATGTTACTTATATTGAAGTGTTTGGATACCTGTTCTGCAGGGCCAATTACATGTAATTTAAAAATACAAGACTGTGTATGCAATTACAGATATGTAATGAATATGTTTTATACCGAGCGTTCCTGAATTATTACGACCATCAGCAAGTGCGTTTAAGTTTATAAATAAAAAGGCTTTGGCCTGAAAAAGAATTAACGTTACCAAATGTATCATGTTGGTGCCGTCTTTAATCCTGCGTTTTAGGGCTCAGATTATATAGCTGTTGTTGAACCTAAATGCAATCTAGGTGATCACCTATTATGTACAAATTGTATCTTATTAAATGTAAAAACATACCTATTGATTTAATGAATTACTAAAACGGAGTTAGAATGGGCTGTACCATCTCCTCACAACAAGAAGGTCCAGGTGGTGCGGTCTGGGTCCTCCCCTTGTCTGCATAGGTTTTCTCTGGGTTCTACAGTTTCATCCCACATCAAAAACATGCATTAATTTAACTGATTATGCTAATCTGATCTGTGTCTATATACGATGAGATTAAAAGTAACATTGCGTATCGATACAACCTTGTGTCTGCCGTTAAAATGGCCACATAGCGACTTTCAACAAATCAGAAATTCAGTAAAAAAAAAAAAAAAAGATACTTTCTTACTTGTATGCCACACACTGAAGAATATAAAAGAACTCGACAGCCTGTTGCACTGCAGAAGAATAGTGTTCCAGTGATTTATTTTATAATAATATAATTTAGCATAAATATGTCTGTTACCCCTATTATTCAGTCTTTGGTTACAGTTATATATAAACAGTAGGAGCGTTGAGTCAGTGCGTTAATGGGATTTTAAAAATCCTAACTCCGCCTCTGGTGAGTTATTGATTTAAGGCCAAATTCACATCAAGTCACCAATAAATGGTCACCTCAAGCCTGGGTCTGGTTTTCTTTTTTGTTTCGTGTATGCATTATTTACGCATCTGCTGTTTTTTCAAATGCTTATTATGGTTTGATATGTAAATGAGGTTATAGCATACCTGTACTTGATTCACTCCTCATTTCTGCAATATCTGGCATGTTATAATGGTACGTGCTGACACTGGCTCTGACTAAACATTCAGGGGTTATTATAAAATTGCTCTCATATGTTGTATTAATGAATTTTAGTTGTAGGTTGGTTATTTACTATAGCATGCACTGGCCTGTGTTTAGACCATGTCTACAGGGCAAAGGTACATAAAACATTTCACATTCCTGTTATTCAGTTTCCCTTTTACTGTTCCCATTAATTGTGTTATCTATGCATGGCATCATAGCCTGCTTGTTTTTTTTTGTCTTTTTTCTCCCTTAAGTTACTGTAAAATGACCAGCAGTACAAAGCAAAGTGCTTTGGGAACCACATTCAAACTAGCCGTTACAGCTCTCACATAACCGACATGTATAACTGAACTGTTTTTCTAACACTGAAAATGTGACACATATGAAGTGTTCCACATCGTTAGCACTTCTCAGTGCCGTCCCACGTCTGTGTAAATGACTCCTGCCACATGAGTGAGGTTTTCAAGTTCCAAGAATTTAATTACATCACGTCTGTTTAAAGATTTCAGTCCTGTACTTTGTGTTTGCAAATAAATAATACTGTAAAGCTGCTGTATTGTAAAATAGTACGGGATATTTGGGAGGCTTTTTAAATAAATAATATAAAACAGCCTGATTGTCTACTCTTTGTTGCCTTAACAGCAGGTCAGGTTAAAGATTTCTTTTGGTAAATTAAAATGTAGCAATTTGAATGGGTGTGCATAAAATGTAAAAAGCAAGTATAAAACACTAAGCCACACCACTGATAAACAGAAAGAGTTTCGCTCCTAATGGTAAACCGACATTTCTGGTGTGAGGTTACCTGGACTGGGCATGAAAACTATATTTGTAATGTGCTTTGTGAGAATTCCCCACACTTCAACAAGAATTCTTTCACATTCAAATCCCATTCATTTTGCAACCATTGTTGAGGTTTCTTTGTCTGTAGTGATATTCGAACAGCCACTATGTGGTTTGTTGGTTTCTCGGACTTTGGCTACGAGGGATGCAACAGTGCTGTGTGAAATTGGTGGTCTTGTGGTTGTCGGTTGTTAACAGTCTGCAGCCATGTAATGGCAGCTTCCATTCCCCAGCCATCAGAATCATCAAATCCATCTTCAATTACCCTTGATGAACAACATAAGTTTCGAACTGTATATTGACAACTTGAACCACAAGAGATGCTGCAAATTCTGGTTTCCTTTGATATGCTACCTGACCACCTTCCCACTGGAAAAAACTTACCCATGATCCAATATTGCAGCTGTCAAGATGGCAGCCATGTTCTACACAAACTAAAAGATAGGCCCCCTCGCCCATTACTTGCTGGGGTATTTAGATCTTTTGTTTTTGACTTTTTACTCACCCTGTATATTGTAGTACATTCCAGACAATTAGCCTTCAAGGGCAAGAACCAAGGCCAACAGTCACATGCAGAAAGGCATGTTGCCTGAATGTTTGGAGGATCTCTCTGCTAAAAAAAGACCACTATGTTTAGCACAGATTGAGACCAGACATCCAGAAATGAGATGCAAATGTCTTAGCAGATAACTTTAATGTTTTTCTTTCAACATGTTCTGATCCTGAATGTTCAAGAGCTTTTCCTGCAAGCCTGTTTTTTGCACGTTTTCCACACTTCTCCAAAATATTCAAAAATACCAATTTATTTATTATTTATCCCCAAACCTTAAAAAGAGTTGAATAAAAAAAATGAAAAATCTCAGCGCTGTACAAAAAAAAAAAAAATCAACATTGTACTAAACATATTTCTTTCCCAATATGATCGATAAGGAGTTCCATTAAGGCTCATTTCCATTCACACATTTATGCTGCTGTAGTCGGCTGGCCCGCAGCATCTCCAGTTGCTTAGCTTTGCTCCAAGCATCTCTGGAAAGAGTCGTCTGTCCACAGCTTAATGACAGCAATCTGAAGTACATAAATGGAATCGATCAGTATTTGACGCTGCACACTTAAGAGCATTAAAGGAATGTGTGTGATTATTTTTGGAGTCAAAATGGTACTTTAAAATGTTAACCTAATGAACAAATACTCAGTACATCTGATATTGTAAATGTGTTAAACCATTGTAGGACTAAAATCAATCTGAAAGCCAGACAGCTACAGAGCACATTCTGCCACACACAGGAAGAGAATGCAAGTGTACATTAGGGGCAGGCAATCCAACTCAATACATTTATTACAATACATGACTACATTTCATGTTGAATTTTGAGTTCATGCAACAATGTATGTTATTGAATAATTGTAGAAAAGTGACAGCTAAATAATAGTTAAATGCAGCCCAGCTACTCTGTCTGTAAAATATCATTGATCACAGACAGAGACACTATTGATCCCAGATGGAAATTCTTGAAAACTAAAGAAAAAAAACAAAACATACAGAACAGGCAGCCACTCATGTTGGAAGTATTGTACAATCAAACAATCGTTTGTCTAAATTTCATTATTCAATCTAACATTACTAACATGCACGCAGTGAAAGCAAAAACAGTGCACTGTCTTAACTTACCTTGCCACAATTAGCATTCTATGCAAGTCCTCAGCTGAAATGCTCTGAGGGTCATCCTTGCGCATCTCTACAAAGTCTTCCTCCACCGCCTGTGTTAGGATTAATAACAGGTTTTTTAAAAAGTCACTGTTACTCTTCCGAAGTGATGCATTGCTTGACTGTTAATTGACAAATCGATTATAAACCATATCTTGCCAAACAAGGCCATAAAGAAAAAGTTTTGACCTAGCCGTTAGGAGGTGTTGGGAGGACTTGCACACAGCCCAGACGGTTATTTGAGAGGACTGTAGAACCCTTTAAAAGTACAAGCTAATTGCATAGTTTTGTTGTCTAGACACAAGTGGCACCTTATCACCCCTGTCTGGTACATTTCCAGGTGCTTAGCAGGAAAAGAAGGGGAGAAAAAAAAAAAAAATATAATAATAATAATAAAAGTTGTCACAGCGGCCACAACTTGTTGTCACAAACACAATTACCGGACTGCTACAGACTACAACCGTAATGGTCTGTAGTGGCACCCATCTTATCTGTGGTTTGGCCTTGAGGCCGAGCTGCAGGAGTGTAAATTCCTCCAGAAGATTCCGCTGCTATGAAAACCAGCTACCCCCAAAATTCCTAAGACTGCTGGGGCGTGGCCTGTCTGGAAGTTTTCCCCATTGTGCTATGGACATGGACTGGTGCTTTCGGGCAAGCAACTCTTTGGCTCCCCTCTCTCCGAACCTATGAACACACCTTCCATTTTCTGCTCCTCCCCCTGCCCCGTCGCATTGTTACGGGTCTGTGTGAGCACTGCCCACGTCAGCTGCTATAGACTGGATGGCTGCTCGTTGTTGCTGTTTTTTTTCCCCTCATCCCTTTCCCCCTTCCCTGTCTTTCGTCAAATGTCATTAAATGTGCTTATGTGCTAAGGAGGTGTTTTTTTTTTATTTTTTATTTAGATACATTACGTTTGACGATCCAAATAAAATTCCATTAAGCAGCATTATTGACCATCTGCATCATATCGACCAGATCTACCATATTTTAGGCACCAACTAACCTTAAAAAGTTTCAAAGAGCCAGATGGCCAGTCAGTAGTGAAGCAACAAGCATACAAAACAGTAATTGCCAAGAATCTCATATAGCTGGACTGACCTTGGTGATTTGGTCGGAGATGCTGTAATCCAGTGTGCGAGCTGTAGTTAGGTAGACACGATATTTGTTAAGCTGAGATGGAAGCTGCGTGGCTTGTGCAGCCTTCAGGTACTCCACCAAGTTAGGAGGGTTCACAGTAGGTTGCAGGTGGACCTGACAGTCACACTAAAGAAAGGGAGAACAAATACACTGTTTAGAAGTCAGGTTCCATTTCACAGTTGTTAGACTTTCAATGTTAGCAAATTTACTAATGCGTGTATATATACACACACATATATATTTTTTTTTATTTATTTATTTATTATTATTATTATTTTTTTTTTTACAACAAACAGAACATGCTCAAACGCACCAAACGGCTCTAGAAACTTACTTCCTCCCAACATATAGGCTTCTTATCTATAATAATACGTTAACTTTATTATAGTGCCCTTCACAAAACCCAACGCTTTACAACAAGTATAATATAAGTCAAATACAATTTACACAACATAAAAGACGATCAGTTCTTAACAAGCAGACACAAAGATTAACAGAGGAGAAAAACAGAAATGTTTTTAAGAGATTTAAACTCCAGGATAGTTGAAGCAGACCTAACAGATGAAGGAAGAGAGTTCCAGAGGGTGGGAGCTTCCACAGCAAAGGATCTCCCACCCATGGAGGAAAGCCTGAACCTAGGAACAGAGAGAAGGTTTGAGTCAGTGGAACACAGCGACCTGGTAGGAGTGTAACGATGGACTAGATTGTATCGATAGAGTGGAGCAGGACAATGGAGGGATTTAAATGTCAGTAATAGAATTTTGTACTGAATGGGTTTATGAACCGGGAGCCAGGGCAGTTGGGATAAAACAGGAGTGATGTGGTCAAATGTTTTGGTTTGTATAAGGACCCTAGCAGCAGAGGTCTGGATGTATTGTAGAATTCAATTGGAGTTTAAGGGAAGACTGCAATAATCAAGATGAGAGGAAACAAAAACATGCACCAGAATCTCAGCAGCAGTGAGACAAAGGAAAGGACGTACCAGAGCAATGTTACGACCTAATGTGAGGAAGAAAATACAAGAGTTGAGTCAAATAGAACACCAAGATTATGGACAGTAGGGGATAACTGAACAGACACATCCACGATAGGTAAAGAAGAGGTAGAGGTAGAGATAGAGGAAAGCACAGATTTGGTGCCAATAAAAAAACCTCGGTTTTCTGAGAGCTGAGCTTAAGAAAGTTGGCACATAGCCAGGAGTTCAGGTATGAAATACAGTCTGTGAGAGGCAAAATTTAAAGCTGAGATAGAGCAGAGTGTTGTCAGCATAGCAGTGAAAGGAAAGGTCATATTTCCGTATGATGAATGTAAATTATAAATAAATTAGGACCAAAAACAGAGCCCAGTGGGACACTGCATTCAGTAACAGTTTCAGACAGTATTTTCTAGGCAAATAAAAAAGGGCCCGTTAGTCAAATACGATTTAAACCAGGTTAATACTACGTCTGAAAGTCCAAATTCCAAAAGGCAGGAGAGCAGATGAGATATAAACAAGAACCAAAACGGATGCACAACCTTGATCAGCTGCAGAGAGCAGGTCATTAAAGACAAAGGCGAAAGGGCATAAAAAAGGGCATTTAAAAGTTTTAAAAATGCTGTTAGTGTTGAGATAGTCGAGTAGCTGGAAGATCACAACACGCTCGAGAATCTTTGAAATGAAAGGAAGATTCTAGATGGGGGGCAAAATTACTGAAAACAGTGGAATCTGAATCAGGTTTCTTAAGAGCACGATTTATAGGGCCAGTTTTTAGGGCAAGAGGTACAACGCCAGAGGCTTACCATTCGACAAATAGGAGAAGACAAGACCAGAGCATTCTTTGTGAGAAGAGAAGAGACAGAGGAGAAAGTCCGAAAATGAGTTGCAGTTTAACAAATCCAGGGTAGAAGCTATAGCCAGTGGAGACTCATATTTAGGAGTTGTAGTAGATTGTGAGAGCTCCCAAAGGACCCCATTGTCATATACATCTGTCATATACATGCTCAGTAATGCCAGGATTGCTTGTCTCACACCCCATTTTAAGCACAAAGACCTGTTGTTTATGCAGCTAACCATATACATAAAGTATATGTAAAAATGGAACCTGCCCTGAACAAAGGCACTTGGGTCTGGACCAATCACCACATACATACATCACTCCCGTTCCTATGAACAAGGAAAAAACTAAAATAAACCCACCCTAGCCTTTGAAATAATATTTTCCAAAACAGGTCTGAAATTAGTTTGATTTATTTTTCCAGGACCGCTGGAAGCCCAGATTAAAGAAACCAGAAAATCCCTGTGTTGTTTCAAAATGACACAAATCAAAGTGTCAAACTTAGAAACTGAAGATTTAAAACGGTAGCAAAGCTGGCCTTTGTCGAGTCATTTTTAGTGAATGGATGACTTGTCACAGCCCCCTCTTCTAGTCTGCCCTTATAGTGCAGTTGCAGTCATGGTTACTCATGAGCCATCACACAGGAATAGCACAGCACATTCCACAGGTTGTTTATCATCAGAATGAGGCAGCATCAAGAGCCCAGACAGAAAGCTGACAAGGCCTGGGTGGATCGAAACAGAAATATCAGACTGTCTCTACAGCTGCTCCATGGAAACATCCGGTAATGTGCGTGCCAGTCTGCTGAGAGCGCCTCTGAAATCCAACACAAGCACGAGTGGCCTGGTATTTCTGTAGGCCCTCTACCGTTCGAAGAAATCTTACAGTGCAAGAACAATACAAACATGCAAACCTGCTATCCTTACCGGGAGTAGTGACCGGCCCTCGGACATGATGAGCACGTTAATATTGCAGGGGAATTCCATCTGGTGGTAGTTGAAGTCATAATCAACCTTCTGCCAGGAGATCAGGTTGCCCAGAGCAGTGATGTTGCGCACACCTACAGCAAAGAGATGCACAAACCTATACAAGTCATATAGCAAAAAAAAAAATATTCTAGGAAGAAAGCAAAACAATACATCAAACTCAGGATGAGCGCGCAATATATCTTGCCAATACAGCCTTAAAAAAATCTGCTTCTTCCACTTAAAAAAGTGGCAGAAGTACTTAAAAGTAATTTATTTGAGCCATTTTAAAGAAATCCTATGGCCTGTGGATTATTTTATAAGGATATACAACCATGCATTATGATGAACAAGAAACCTGTGTGAAAAGGATGCAGAATATATTTTTTGGAAACTGGGTTGAGTTGCAAATGTCAGTATTACTAACTCATGTAATATGAGAGAGCACTTGTTTTGTCCCACAGATCAACAGTGTCAGTGTCTTTGCTGTGGCCTTCCACTACTCTGTAGCCCACTCAGCTTAACAAAGGTGCACCTGACCCTTCCCACTTGCTTGCATTTTTTTCAACTATATTGCTCACAAAAATTAGGGGACTTTACTTCAAAATGAAATATTCCATATTCACAAAGACGTCTGCCATTTCGTGTCAGCATTCTGACAACACCTCAGCTAAGGCCCCATTAACCAAAGCTGTGTGAATTCCACCATGGAAATAAACGCTGCACACACGTTTAGGCCCTTTCTGGTCAATAAATCACAACTTTCTTAAAAATGCCTATCGCCCGTTACCTAAAATTACCACAGCTTTCCCTCACACAACCAAAATGTCCTGTGGTATCTGGCACGAAGATGTTAGCAGCAGCAAATAGCATCCATGAGTCAACTGGTTAGGATACAGGACTATGAACCAGAATGTCTAGGTTTCAAATCCCTTGCTTAAAACTCTTGCTTAACCCTTAGCCCATAATTGCTTGGACCTTATAAGTTTTAAGTTGCTGTGGATAAGGCCATTTACTAAAAAGACTTATCTGGGATGTGCTTCACAAGCAAGTCTGATCATTTGCATTTATGTGGGACTGTGGTTGCCTAGTGGTTAAGGTACTGGACTATGGACCAGAAGGTCAAGGGTTCATATCCCACCTCTGCCACAGTTGGGTCCCTGAGCAAGGCTCTTAACCCACAATTGCTTGGATTGCAAGACTGTATTAATTGTAAGTCGCTCTGGATAAGGACGTCTGCTGAAATGACAAACGTAAATGTAAATATATGCTTAAATTGGCTTGAGATTTGGGACACAGAGTCCAAGTCAACACTTCGAGCAATCTGTTTACAATGTGCATCGTTGTGCTAAGAGACAACACTGTAGGTGCTACATGTCCAAGTAACATCATGTGAATGCCAGGAATAAAAGGATTTAGAGCAGAACTTTGCTTATAGCATTGTACTGTCAGTGTTATTAATTTCACTTGTCACAAGGTTTTAACATTACAGCTGTTTTGAGTACACAGTCAATGCAAATGATAATGTAAATGTGGGGTCTACCATTTCTTTGAAGATTGAGACAGTGATGAATATGATGAATCAGAAACAAACAAACCAAAGTGTTTTGGCTGAATAAAAGAAAGACATTTATTTATGATTATTTATGTGGCTCAGTAGTGCCATGACCAATGAATACAGCTGGACCGAGTGACAATACTACTTTTACTTAACATAAAAATGTTTTATGTTTAAAATAATGTACATATTATGTACTGAGCGGGATTATATATTTATTTGGCTTCTTTAACGTCGCTATCGGCATCAGTGGACACATGTAAGCGACACACACAAGGTTATATCCA
>JAVSBV010000097.1:3413067-3423903 GCA_033117975.1 Parotocinclus spilosoma
TTTTTTGTACTGAGTGCCTTGCTATCCCTTGCTGCTGTAACACAGTGAATTTCCCCACTGTGGGACTAATAAAGGATCTTATCTTATAATTTCTGCAGCAATTTTCAAACGCCAACATTTGGATATGATATTGAGTATGTGCACTCAACTTCGTTGGCCAACCATGATGAGACCTGTACAGAATTACTATGCAAAATAACCTCACAGCTAACATATGTTACACCAACATTGCTCAGCACTGTCAATCTCAGTACAGCAATTTTTTTGTTAACCCCATTATGTTTCGATCAATGCATGTACTGCCTTTTTATTCATTTTAGTTGCTGTTTGCAAAAATCTACCAACTGTGAAAAATTACTCTAGTCCAGAATCATTGCGATGATTTTAAATAATTAGAAATTGTCTTAAATAATTGCGATTAGAGGATTTTATATAGCATATTTAAATAAAACAATAATCAATAAAGAAAGCTACATTTCTTAGGATAAGCCCATCAAAAATATGCGTTAACAATACTCTTGTGTGTTCTGCTGAGAGTTTCTGACCACATTACATTGAACTTGTCTGATAACAATAAAGGTTTTCCATTCTGTTTTGGTCAATCATAACTATAATGTAAATAATTCACTCTCTGTTTTTGTACAGATGATGCGAGTGAAGTTGGTGAAGAAGACAGCTTCCTTGGTCAAACTTCAACAGTTCCCCAGCCGCAAACATTTAGCTATTTTTCTGCCTCTGCAATCAATAGTGATCCGTTTGCATCAATAGGGCATCAACCATGTCCGCCTCCTGTGTCTGCTGTTGTCTCATCAGCAGCATCTCTGCCTGCGTCAAGTGTTGCAAACCTGCCTCCAAACCCCCCAATTTCTAATGTGAATTCTGCACAACAGTATGGCAGTGAACTTTACCAGAACCCCATGGGCAGGCAGACTCCTCCACCTAATTTGGCAGCTCCTCCACCTCCCCAGGCCACCCAGCAGTCTTTCAATCCATATCGTCACACAGCCATGAGCAGTAAAGCAAACCCATATTTAATGGCTCCAGAGATACAGCAGCAAACTCCTCATCAGATGCCTCAGCAGCTTAATCCCTATTCTCAGACTCCATTGAATCCTACATTCCAAACAACATCTCCAGCATTCACTAAGGTATGACTTCTTATTCCTTAGATCATATTATTACATCAGGGAGTGCCGTTATACAGCTATACAATCTCCACAGCGTTTTTTCATTGGCAGGCAGCAAACTTTTACTGTCAGAATAAAACCGTGTTTGCCATGTTTATCTGCCATCTTAGCCAGGACATCAAATGGCCAACAGGGGCTGCTGTTACAGTGGTAGGGAGCTGATCCCCCACCTGCTCTTCCGGGCCAGGTCATAGGCAACACTAAGGCACTCGAACATGCGCTTCAATAGTGGGCTCATAAAATAGCCTGCTGCGCCACTCAGGTGCCAGATTGGATCATTAGGTTACTTCTCTCTTAAAAGCATATAAGCACAAATTTCAATTATTCAATATGTATTTATTTGGTTTATTTATGGTCTCTATCAGCATCCATGGCCATTTAAGCTGCACACATAAAGTTTCATCTGCACACAAGGTTCTCAAGACTAGTCATACGTTCCTGTGGGAGGAAACCGGAGCACCTGGAGTAAACCCACATGGACATGGTGAGGACATGCAGACCCTGGGGTTGAACCCAGGACCCTCTTTCTGTGAGGCTGGGGTACTACCTATTGTGCCACCCTCAAACAATAAGGAGAAACCATTTAGTCTAAGCAGTTGTTTATTTGTGATTGATCCATGTAAGATATTTTTTAGCAAATCCCATAATCCTGTCAGAAACACTGCACTAATAAAAAGCTTAAAATGCAAGTCTGTCTGCTCTGCACAAACTCACACCACATCGTCTTGATACAGCTTCTGGCAGTGTCTTGACCTAAAACGTACCGCCAGATTTGCTTTACCCCTGCTGTTTTGTCTGAATCAGTGTTCTGTCCTTGTTGTTCACACTGAGGTTTGGTGGGGAAACCATAGTTTTTGGCCAAAATTGGCAGTAAAAAGAACCGTAGGACATAGTTTTCATGGGCACTCTGCCTGTTTATGATTAATGTCTTGCTGTGTTTCTCCTTAGCCTCCGTTCACACAGGCTCCACCTCCTCCAGGACCTAACTTGGTCGGACCTGTGATTCCTGCCAACCCTATGATGCAACAATCATATAATGTGTATGAGCCTGTCCAGCCTCACTGGTTCTATTGCAAGCAAGTGGAGTCAAAGAGTGTTTGGCTTCCCTTCAGCATTCTGGATTCCATTGGACTAGAAGAAACATTTAATTCAGGTACAGATAAAGTTGGAACAGTAAGGATAAGGCAAAAAAAGTTGTGCATTTTCTTCATTGCAGACAGTATGAAACTGAGATGTGTCATGTTTTGTATGGAAAAATTCATTTCAATATATTATACGACTGCATAAATTTTACTTTTGCACCAAATTGAAAAGAAAAATGCAATAAATTATTTATTACCTAACAATTGTGTCCATGCCCTTGGAAACGATAATTTACACTTATGTAATGACAGCTTTAACAAAGTAATCTACACTGAGATTTTAGAGCAATGCGTTCATGCGTTTTTCAAGACAATGCAAAACCACATGCTACACTCATTACAAAGGCATGGCTGCCGAAGAAGAGGGTACAGGTACTGGACTGGCCTGCTTACAGTTCTGACCTGTGTTCAGTAGACTGAAAAGATAACACCAGAAATATAGTTTTTGTGTTGTAAGAAGGACGCTTTTGCTAAATGCTTAAAGTGCTAAATGCTTTGCTGTCCCAACGTTTTTTTAATGTGCAAAACATTAAATATTTTGGGTTCATGGTTCAAACTGTCTTAAATAAAATAAAAGTCAAAGTAAATGTAAGGACTTGTTTAAATTAGCTTCTTATTCGATGCTGTTTTTGACACAACTTGTTGTTATGCGTCTTTTTCATTCATGTCTAAGCGGTGTGTACTATATGGTGCAGTTTATTCAGGAATGCCCTGTGGCTATTACAAGTGTAAAATAACTGTGAACTCTGTTCTTCACCTCTAATGTTCAGTCCAACCAGACCCAGAGAATGTTGTATTAAGTACAGATGGAGGACGCTATGATGTGCATTTGTACGATCGAACTCGCACCGCTGTTTACTGGGATGAGGAGCCAACTGAGGTGCGGCGCTGTTCCTGGTTCTACAAAGGAGACACAGACAGCCGCTTTATCCCTTATTCAGAGGAGTTCAGTGAAAAACTAGAGGTACTTAACATTGCTGGGCAGAGATTCCTTTACTGACTTGATTGTTTTCCACAATTATATTTGTCCACACAGATTTTTGTATGAAAGGTTGTATTTTTAGTTTATTAGTTTCTTACTTTAGTGAAGTTTTATCCTAGTCAGGGTGCCAGGTTGGGGCTATGGTCTTTAACTTATCCCAGAATGTATGGGGCACAGGTGAATACATGCCACCATTCGGCCTCCCATATGTCCAGTTTTTGTGTCTTTGTAAAAGCTGCCCTGCCAGAATTCACAATGGTGGTAGGCTAGCACTTTTTAGCTTGATATATGGGAGTGTGTGTGTGTGTGTGACTGGCATTGTGTTTGCTTTCAACAGGCAGAATACAAGAAAGCTGTTTGCACTAATCAGTGGCACCGCAGACTGGAATTTCCTTCAGGGGAAACAATTGTTATGCACAATCCAAAGGTGAGTCATTCATATCAGCCCTCCAAACAGCACAGATTTAATACAACTTGAATTTAAAATGATCTTACTTTATGGGCTGTAGAATAACAATGCCTGGGACTGTGGTAGCCAATCGGCTCAAACCCACCTCTGCCAAGCTGCCGCTGTTGGGTCCTTAAGCAAGGCCCTTAACCTACCATTACTTGAATTGTAAGACTGTATAAGTCGTTCTGCATAAGGGCGTCTGCTAAATGCTGTAAATGTAAATGATCTGATAAAATCCCCAAAAAACACTGATGCACTCTTTCAGGTAATTGTGCAGTTTCAGCCATCAGCCATGCCTGATGAATGGGGCACCACACAGGATGGCCAAACTCGGCCCAGAGTGGTCAAAAGGGGAGTAGATGATGACCATGATGAAGTCCCAGATGGTGTGTAAATCTTATTTAACTTTCAGTTTCTGTCACTTGTTTTCATCTCGACAGTCTGGCGTTTTGGTCCTGTTTTCTCTCCAAATATAAAATTGGACATTACCAGGTAGCTTTTAATTTACGAAACACTTCGAGTAAGTACACTTAGTGTACTTAAAGTAGGTGATCAGTACCATATCCAAGCACATTTTATCCATAAACAATGAATTATTTGACTTGACTTGGGTGCAGTATGCTGAACCATGCTCAGGCAGGCTTGAAGACAGGGATTTGCCATCATACACAGTACAATGTCACCTGGCTCCCTAAAAATCTTCTTATATATGCAGCATGATCAGTCGAAAATCTGTTGGTCCATAAAATGATCAGTAAATCCTTTATAAGGCATATGAGAGGGCTGTGTTCAGTGCAGCCACAGGAAGTGCAAAGTGCAAAATAGCTGTGCTGTGCAGGTGTGTCTTACTCTACCACCAAACATCCCATTGTGATCACATAAGTATACTTGTTGCCAGAATGTTTAAGCGCCGGTGTGAACTCAAGCACACATGAGAGTAGGGAGGGGGGACAATAATGGTCTGGCACGGTGGAAGGCAACCGGGCATGTTGTGCGTTACCAATTATTTGATGCTGCTGATTTAAAAAGTTTTTATTTTTAGTTAGCACGTGATGCAGTTGCAAAACATCCCTGCTTAACTGAAACTCCCACAAGTTTTACTATAGCTACTGTCCTTAAACCACATTAGGGTCCTCAATTGTTTGGCTACTGAAAAAGCTGATGTGTATTCAATACAGTTAAATTCGACCCTTGCAAAATCCTTTAATTCACATAAATAGAAATGAATTTGTTTATGAATGTTACAGGAGTAGAGTGGCATGGTGGTACAGTTGTTAGTGCTAAAGCGTCACAGCTCCGAAATCCCTGGCTTGATCGCAATCCTGGACTCTGCCTTTGTGGAGTTTGCATGTCCTCCCCTTGTCTGCGTGGGCTTACTTTGGGTACTTCTGTTAGACAAACCATGAGTGAAAGTTAGATTTGATTTTATGATTTGATTGTGCACTTAATCCAATTAAACACAAATACATTGTATATCCATTTTAACCAATATTCATTATTGGTGTTATTCAATGTGGAGCCAAGTGTATGTGTCTCGCATCACAGCTTTAGCAGCTGTATGACGCTTTATAGCTAGGGGTGTAACAAGGCATCACAATGCAGTCTGTTGGATCCTGGAGATTGATGATGTCATATGCCAAATTCAAAGTAGGATTTATTTCTGTAGTGCTTTTTAAATTAGGCATCGTCTTCCTCTTTTATCTAAGCCCAAGCCCAAATGGAGCAAACTGACTGTGACATTGGCCAGTAAAACCTCACTAAACATTATAAGGAAGAAACCTTGGGAGGACCAACAATCAAAAAGGGGCCCAACCTCCTCGAATGGTTTTAGATGTTATATTTTACATTAAACATGCGTTCTGTAACATCTAATGCTGTTGCAGAGGGCACCATCATACATTTTGTTCCCATACACATTTAAAACTACTTCTGTTACTTTTAATTGAAGCAGACTATTGTTTTTATTGATTTTTTATACAAGATGAGTATCCATTATTTTGAATTGTCATTGGTCAGAAATATTTGTTTAATTGTTTGATATGTTGTGTTAGTTACTACAGAACAAAGGTTTAAATATTTACTTACCCTTACCTGACCATGGGCTCCAAAAATGTGCATTGTTTTGCATTGTTTACACTTAAAAAATAATAAACAAATAAGACGAAGATTGTGACTCGTGAAACACCCTTAATCAAATCATGAATTCACCTCATTACACCCCTGTTTATAACTGGTGTTTGGTTGGCTAAAAGTATACGTATGGTTGTCTCTACTCAAGGTGAGATGCCACAAGCGGACCATCTGGTGTTTATGGTGCATGGCATTGGCCCAGTATGTGATCTGCGATTCAGAAGCATGGTGGAGTGTGGTAAGATTCAGCAGCTTCTTAATAGAGTTGGATATCTTTAAAGTAGAAATTGTAGATACTGTACAGCTTGGCTTTGCATTCTCATTTCTTTGTTTTGGACATTAGATTAGGTTAGATTATGTTAGAACATGCACAGCTGGTGACAGCTCCTTTTGAACCTGTTATAAGGGTTTGACTGTCTGTGTTGCAGTTGATGATTTCCGTAGCGTTTCCCTGAAGCTGCTGCAGAGCCATTTTAGGAAGGCTCAGAATGACCGCGTTATCAGTCGTGTGGAGTTTCTGCCTGTGCACTGGCATACAGCCCTGCATGGAGATGCAACAGGAGTAGACAGGTTAAAGCATTGCATTGAGATTTGGATACATGTTATTGCTGTTGTCACCTGTTATTAACTAGGCACACTACTTTCTTTAAATCCAGTAGTTCAGTCATACAGTATAAGATGTTAGATACTCACTGATGTAGATGGTAGATACTCACTGAACTTCTGGGACTGTGGTGGCCTAGTGGTTAAGGTACTGGACTGTGGACCAGAAGGTCCAGAGTTCAAATCCCATCTCTGCCAAGCTACCACAGTTGGGTCCCTAAGCAAGGCCCTTAACCCACAATTGCTTGAATTGTAAGACTGTATTAATTGTATGTCACTCTGGACAAGAAATGCAATAAATGTAAATGAAATAAATAAAACATTGATATTCTGCAGAGGAAAAATAACTTAAAATAAAATAAAGCTTGTAGCAAGCTTGTTCAAATCTGAACATCTTTATTTTTTGCTGTTTAGGCGGATCAAGAAGATCACCTTGCCAAGTACTGGGCGACTTAGACATTTTACCAATGAAACCCTCTTAGATGTGCTGTTCTACAACAGTCCAACGTACTGCCAGACTATCATGGACACCGTGGCTGTTGAGATTAACAGGCTTTATGCACTATTCATGCAGAGAAACCCAGAATTTAAAGGAGGCGTGTCAGTGTCTGGACACAGCTTGGGTAAGAATTAATGTCCTGTGGCTAACCACATGAAAAACTCATTTTATAAGCCAAGTTTAGGTGTTGTAGGTTTCACTTCATTTTGCTCTTTTTGCAGGCTCTTTGATCCTTTTTGACTTACTGTCTAATCAAAAGAGCTCATCTTCTGTGTCAACCCCAAATGATCAACCTGAAGTAAAACAGGTAACATGCAGTATAATCGGAAATTGTTTGGGTTTGCCATTTTTATGTAACAGCACAGGGTGGGACGGCTTGGGTCCTTTCTGTGTGGAGTCTGCATGTCTTCACCGTGTCTGCATGGGTTTGCTCCGGGTACACCGGTTGCTCCTGCCCGGTGGGCACTGGCTGGCCCGTGACCCTGTGTGGATTCAGCGGAAGATAGTGGATGGATGGATGGATGGATGAATGAATGAAATGTACTGTAATGTAAGGCCATTGGTACATATCACTGGAAAAGAGCTACCTAAGTAGGTTATAATGCACCTCTAAGCTTTGGCATGATGTCAAGATGTATGATCTTATAATTAAAATGTCACCAGGATTTGTCTAGTTTCCTTTAGTTGGATTAAACGGGTCAAGTTTAAAAAAGATTTGCACTGATTGCATTCACTTTTGTTGCAGTTGCGGAAAACTTGGGGAAAAAAAAAGAAAAGTTCCTTTTATTATTCATGTAATCATACAATTCAATAATTCATTATGTTTGCAGATAATTAATTACTCTTGCGAAATGAATAGTTATTTGGAAATGTATTCATCTATGATGAATATAGAAAAGCTCATATATATATATATATATATATATATATAATTTATGAAGTCATCAGGAAGGGACTGAAAGCTTGAAGGTGTCCAAAGTTTTATGCAGAGCATAAATAGAACAAAAGTTTTTGGGGTTTTTTTTGCTTTACGTTGTCACGTATGGCTGTTCACTGGGATCTAAATCCAACATTTTGTAATGCTGATTTGTGACTATGTTGATTAAAACACTATATCAATGAACGCCTCGTGTTTGTTGCAGGTGAGTCCTCCTGTCTCCCAGGCCAGCGAGGTATGTATCCTAGGTGCAGTGGAGGACAAGAAGGGGGAGGAAGAGGAAATTGCTAGCCTCTCATCTGTGCTAGAACAGTTGGGCCTGTCTGAGTACCTTGGCACCCTTGAACAGGAGAAGATTGATGTTGAGTCACTGGTGAGAGTCACTGTTTTTTTTTTTTTTTTTTTTTCTTTTCACATGCGCCATATACACTGCTCACAAATATTAGGGGATATTTCATTTTGAAATATCACCCTGATTCTTGTGAGCAGTATTTTTGATATGTTTGCGTGAACTCTTAGCATTTCTTGATCTTTCTGTGCAGCTTATGTGCACAGTGGATGATCTGAAGGAAATGGGCATTCCACTGGGGCCACGAAAGAAGCTTGCCAAGTTTGTCAAAGAGAGGGCTGCCAAGCAGGTAGGCATACTTCCAAGAGTAAATAAAGTGAATGTGTGTGAGTAATGAGTGATGTGCAGCCCTTACACACTCACGTAACTGTGCAAAAACATGTTTTTGTTTTACTTCCAGGCTGCACAACAGGCTGCACGAGAGAGCACTGTGGCTAAACAACACATGAAAGAAGACTCGGCAACCCAGCACACTGAAACAGTCACAAACGTTGCAAAGCTTAAAGTCCCAGTTGGCAGGCCTATGTCCTCCATTCATGTGGACTACAACTGCTTTGAAATTGGCACTGGGCAGGTAAAGTTGCAGGCCATCCACTTTTGATTACGATGAAAATAGCCACACTTTTCCATACGTATTATTGCTTCTATTTTTCTGAAAGCTTGCTGTAAAAATGTTATCGTAGATTTAGTGCTCGGTTACAGTTTTATGAGGCCAGCACTTCCTGGGACGGTGAAATAACTTGTGATGAATGTTGCAGGATAGGTCAGCACTTGTATAGGTGTTTGTCTTTTTCAGTCTGGACTGAATGTGCTCTCCTCACGTAGGTGTCGGTGGTTTATCACACTTTGGACTTTGAGCCAGTCAGTTTCTTTGCTCTTGGTTCTCCCATTGGCATGTTCCTGACAGTGAGAGGAGTGGAGAAACTCGAGGAGACCTACCACTTACCTACCTGCAAGGCCTTTTTTAACATTTATCATCCAGTATGTTTATCCCATCACAACACCAACCCTGCAGACACAGCCAATGCTATTTCAGTAACCATTTGTGGAACACATTTAAACAGACATTCACAAACGTGAGCATAAAACACATGTGGCTTGGCTGTGAACTTTGTTGCCAGTGTCTTGACTCCCAACAATCGGTTCTGTTACTTTATGTTTATAGTATTACACTTTAAATGTTCTCTTTTGTGCTCCTCCAAGCTGGATCCAGTGGCATACAGGGTTGAACCAATGATTTTACCAGATATAGAACTGGAACCTGTTTTGATTCCCCACCATAAAGGAAGGAAAAGGCTTCATCTTGGTATGTATTATTTTTTTTACTCATTCATTCATGTATATACAGTCAGTGCCCTGATTCAGAATGCAGCAGCACGTCTGGCTTACCATATTTTTTACAAGTATACCCACAACGGTGTTCTTCCAACTGGCTCCCTGTAGATGCTCACATCAGATTTAAAATAATAGTGACGTTAAGTGAAACCAAATAAACAAACAAACAAAACTTTAAGATTTTTTTTATTCACATTTAGACCTATAAGGAAACTTGGCTTAATATACCGGTACTAAAACAATGACCAAATCTCTCTTGGTTTTTACTGGTGAGAAGTTCTCTTCTGCTGAATGATACAAGAGGAAAGTAATATTAAGATTAAACCTTTTCTTCCCTCTTTAAACCTACTATATGTAAAAACCTTAACGCAAAATGTATTACATTCCCTTTGGACCACAGGTTCGTAATTTTGTCGGTAGAGATGACCAGTAGTAAATGAGGAGTTTTATGTTCATTTGTCAATGTTAAGCTTTTTACTTATAATGGGTCATAAAAGGGAAGAAAAAAAGCTGGAAAATGGAAAGAAAAAAATGGTTACTTCTCATTTTGACCAGGTTATTCATCTCAGTAACAGAGTACTTGTCGGTAAGAGTAACCGAGAGACGTTTGGTGTTCCTAGATCGTTGTTTTAGGAGCTAGATCAAGCCATGTTAAGCTTTTTAGTCTTTCCTTCATTAGCCTGCACTGTTTACTGGAATAATGAATGAAATACAGATTTTGTATATACCTAATTATTTTTCATTTTAACATGTTAGGATCGGAACTTAAAATCAGTAAGAACCAGTTTCAAATACCTGCCACACCATAGGCTGGTAATGGAAATTGCTGTTTATTTAAGATTATTAGGCAGCTAAAATCAAAGAAAAAAAGAGGGAGCATATTTTACATCCAAAGTGTAGGGTTATGCTCTCTGTGACTCCCTGCAAAAATGTTTGAATCATTTAGACCCTTGATTTAGTGCCTTTTTATACTTCATAGATGTGTGAAGGTCTGTATTCAGAAGAGCGTACATCTGATACAGTCTTACATGGTGAAATGAAAGTTAAGGACTTATGCTCAGTGGCTCAACAGTGGGAGCGTGGCAGTACCGAAACTTACAGTCGATTCCAGTTAATAGGACCACCGGTTAATGGGACCAGCCGCTCATGGGCGTGGTAGTGGGGGGAAAAGTGGACCTGACTACCCAGGGCCCGAGTAGGGAGAGGGGCCCATGAAAATCC
>JAVSBV010000097.1:3427456-3438957 GCA_033117975.1 Parotocinclus spilosoma
GATGAACTTGTGTATAGATATAACCTTGTGTGTGTCGCTTACATGGCCACTGATGCCGATAGCGACGTTAAAGAAGCTAAACAAAGAAAGAAAAAAAGAAGCATGTTATTCTGCCAATAATAGTAAGGAAAAGTCAATGCCTAGCTGGGGGCAAAGGGCACAAGCAGAAAGAACACTAAACAATTCCTCAAACACTCCCACTCGCTCTCGCACTCGCACACTCACGGCATTTAAGAAACACCACCTCGAGATTGGCCTTTTAAGATAATATAATATTGTAAAGCTGCTTTGAGACAATTCAGCATTGTAAAAAGCACTATATAAATCAAATTGAATTAAATCGGTAAGATGTCATTCACAGTTCTGTACATACTGCACACATGATACTGAAAGAGCCTGTTTTAACTTTCCAGCAATGCATACTGCATCCAAACTAATACATAATGTACTGTTCACAAAAATGAGGCGACACTACAAAATGGAATATCTTACAATTAAATATCCCCTCATTTTTGTGAGCAGTTTATTTAAGCATGCTATTTTGGATGCAGCCGTAGTCTTGTTTTTTACATTTTCTGTGTTTCATATTTTATAACCGATACAAAGATTCTGATTACTAGATTTACAGTGCTGTACTGAATGTTTTCCATTTTGCATGTCAATTAATATGCTTGGTAAAGAAGAAAACACCATGCACAAGGCATTCTATAGTACATGGTAATGTCCGGTCAACGTCCATTTCGGGCAACGCCCTGTTTCCCAGAATGTAAAGCGGTTATACATGCACTACAGTAGCTATTACATTTGACAATTCTTATTTTATATTTTTATTTAGACTACTGTTATATCAAATTTTTAAAAATGAAAGAACCCCAACAGAGTATTACAGACTAGTTATAGCGAATCATATCTTATTTTATCAAATTAATTTTTAAAAAGCATATATCCACATTTCTTTATTTCGATTTTTAAGAAACCGTTAGCACGCTGAACGAAGTTTATCAGCGGAAGTGCTAGGTAAAGAAACGCGCTGTTAGGATGCACAAGCTGCTGCAGAGCACAGGAAAAGATCAGAGCTGAACTTCTTTACCGTTTAAAGGCTCCCAGTGTAGATGTTCCACGCCATCATCTTAGCAAATAAAAGCAGCTTCATCTTCATCTCATTAATGCAAATCCGATAAAAAACTAAATGCAATGTCCGAACTAAACGCCACGGAGCACAAAAAAACGGAAGACCTGAGCAGAATAACGCCAGTTCCGGTGGCTATTGGATCGACACTATTTCAAAATAATAGCAGTACGCCTAGGTGATTTGAATGCGCAACTGACAAAAACTCTTGCCTATGCACACTACTGTAATTAGTATGGAAGATAGTCTGTACTAATGACTATACTACTACTGAAGCCAACAGCAAACAGAGACGATATTTCAGACCATCGCTTTTATCAGTCAAAGCTTTTAACATGTCTTTCTTTTACTTTCCAGGCTTGGATTTTTACCAAAAAATCCTAACGAATTACTTGGAAAGGTGCCCAAATTTCTAGACACAACCCGCCCTTTTATTTTTGTTCTAACCTGTTAGAAATGTTCTTTACATTTAGAAAGAAAACTAAATATGTTTTCTGATTTAGGAAGATGCCCAAATGTCTGCATGAGACTGCATTGGCCTGTCAAAATAAACAGGGTGAGTATTGTGACAATGAGTTTAAACTGGATATTTAAATTAGGAGGAATATTGATTTTGTTTTGTTTTGACTTTTGTTAGTCAGTGGCAACACATGACACTAGCAGTACTGTATTTGTGATGACTTTTTTTTAAAGAAGGCTTTTGATTTGTGTGACATCATTGTGGTTGTACCAGCAGTTTGTGTGTGTGTGTGTGTGTGTGTGTGTGTGTGTGTCAGCTGCACCACAAAAGCTTAAATGAGTGGTAAAAGACCTCTGAATCTAAAATGATAAGGCTATATTTTTGTCAAGTGCTTCTTACATTTTTACATTTTATTTTATTGCAAAAGGTATATAACCCCCAAAATATTCCATGTTTTGTTTGATCAACTATGTAATTTGTTCAAATGCATCAATTCCATTTACACCTGCAACACATTCCAAAAAAAGTTGGAGCTGGGGGCATTTAGGGCTAGTAATGTGGTAAAAAACCTAAATAACAATGCGATTTAAGGCAGGCGATGTCAGCAGGTAATCATAATTTGGTACAAAAGCTGTAATCACAGTTTGATACTGAGGAGTCTTTAGGGGGCAAAGATGGAACTCCGGTTTGTCAACAAACCTATAAGAAAATGATATGCTATATTGCACATTCTTTTAAATTTATATGCTTTATTATAATGCTTTATTGCAATTTCCATACTTTTTGTCACAACTTTTCTTCTGATTTGGGGTTGCTCCTGTTATTGTTTGGCTTTGCTGGTATTGCTTTAAAATATTGCAGACATCTGTACATTTATTTAATGTATTATTTTTAAGAAAACAACATTTTTAACCATGTGGGCTTTCTCTGGAGCATGCTGTGTCCTTACACATTTCAAGTGGTAGATCAATTGGTGTCTCTAAAGTGTCCTAGTTTGTGTGAGAGCCTGTATGATAGATTGGTGCCCTGCCTAGAGTTTGGTCCCTGAATGTTTGGTTTGTTTGTTTGTAATAAAATTATTAAGAGTGTCCCATTTTATTGATATTCCTGTCTTACTAAAGATAAATGTAACCTCGCTCTAACTCTTTGTAGTTGTGTAATTTGTAGCAGCAGCAACCACTTTAAAAACAAATATCAAAATATTTTACAGATAAGAAAAATATTTTGTTTTGGCTGATTTTGGTAAACTATTTTGAGGCTGATCCTAAACACCACATAATCACCTAATAACAATTACTCCGGCTATTCTGGAAATTCCACTATAATATTTAGTTAACACAAATTAATACAATGTTATTCAGATTCTTTATTCCATTTAGTTGTAGTTTATGCTAGGTCACATTAACACATTGGACATTGGTGGATCATTAAATATGTATATTTAATAAGAAAATTAACAAAGCGAGAGCGAAGGAGAGAAGACAGAGAGATAATATTTTTTCGTCATAGAGTTTCATCTTATTGTTGGCTGTGATATGTTCATATTGCCTGCATTTAGACTCTCTTGTTGTGAATAGAATCGGTATACCCTTCAGAGAAGTTGTAATTCAATTCTTAATTCTTTAGAAAAAACAAATGCCTTGTGTAGTGTTTATGATAATATTTAATGCGCCATTTGTATAATAGAAAAAGAATGAAAGCTAAGTAAATTAGAAAAGTTTGGATGAGAGCTAAGTCAAGAAGTCAGAAGTTCAGTTGACAAGAAGTTCAGTTGCCTTCAACTCAACACTCAAGTGTACCATGACCTGGATGAGTAAGAACTTACACAGACATCATTGCAAACAACACTGCAAACCATTGCCATTGTCATGTTATGCCAAGACCATTTTGTTGATGTTTTCTCAGACACCAATGGCTTTTCAACACACATTGTAGACACAAAGCTGCATGTGACAACCTTCAGGTTATTGTCTTTTTTGTGAGGCCAATTTCTTTCAGGCTCTTCCAGTTAATTCTTAGCTATAACATTTTTTTTTCAAGACATGTTTTATTGAGGAGTTTGTACAACATACAAACGAATACAAATACCAAAAGATAATCAACTTTATAATTAAATAATCATTTTTTTAACCCTTAAATCACACACACACACAAACAAAAAAAATAATTAATAAAAATAAATAAATAAATAAATAAATAAATAAAAATAATTAAAAAAATATATATTTAATTTAATGTTTAATTTATATAATAATTTCTATCTATCTATCTATCTATCTATCTATCTATCTATCTATCTATCTATATATATATATATATATATATATACATAAAATAGATAAATTAATAAAAATTTACCTAGAACATTTAAGCCACACAAGAGGATTGATCCCTTTTTGAGTTTTGGTCCTCCCAAGGCTTCTTTCTTATAATGTATCTCCCAAGGAGAAAACAAAGCACTTGGTAAGTCTCTTTGGATACAAACATCTCCTAAATACTGTAAATATATACTGCACACAAAAATGAATTTTTGTGAGTAATGTAAATGGAAACAGCATATCGACCATTTGACTGGGGGATAGCTAGACACATTTTAGCATTTAGATAAATGTTTAACTAGAAGACCAAATTGGATTAAGCATGTATGGAAACAAAGGCAATGTAGGAGATACAGTAAATCCACAAAACAGAGCCAAGCAACTCGTATTCGTTTTATTGATTGCAAATATTGTCAATATCATAATATAACAAGGAATCACACTATGTTGTGTTATAATTGTTGCACAAAGAATGTCTTCACAAATAATCAAAAATAAAAAGGCATCAGATGTTTAACTCAGAATATCCATACATTAAATTATAATGTCATATCTCAACGGTACCACAGATATATTACAATTTCCATAACATGTTCTAGTGGTTTTCCTATTTTGGCAAAATTATATTTAAACCAGAGAGGAATGCTTACCTCTCAGTGGCCTTTGCTTCCATTCTTTGTACAATCATTGGCAAAAAAATCTACAACATCTGATGGTAAAGGAGTTCCCTTTTATTTCTGGGCTGGAATTAATATTTCATCTAAGTTGAGGCTATACTGAAAGCGACACAGGCACTTGGAGAACTATGAATATGGACATTAAACTGTGTAGTCATGCAGTGATACAGCATTGCCAACAGGTAAAGATTAATATACCTAAGGACTGCATGTAACAGTTTTGTAACAGTAATTCCAGCCAGTTTACAGTCAGTTACAGTTATCTCTTTATACAGTATGCTTGAGCAGCAAAAATAAAAGGGAACATACTTTAGCATCTTCGAGCTTATATACAGATTCATGTACATTTACATACCTTCATCGTATGGTAATTAATTCTTAACTATCAAACTTGTCGATAATTTTGGCAGAAGAAGGCAAAGCCATCCAGTTTGCATAAACACTATCATTGGCATATCTTGTAAATTCTGGGTTAGTGGCATCAAGTCTGTTGAGCAGTACCGGGCTCTTCTCAGGCCAGTTCGGGTATGGCATGCCTAAAAATGAAAACACATCACTTTTTCTGAACTGAACATTGAACACAGTAAGGGTCTTAAAAGAAACTCTGAATTGATGCCAAACATACAGCACGTATTAACATGTATTAGCTTGCAAAATGGACTTAATGATGGAATATGTCATGTGCATGTGAGAGATGTCTTTGGTCCCATTCTATACATGACATATCTTTGCATTCATGCAGTGGCCCAGTGTGATTGGCTTCATTCAAGTGTAGTGTCATTGTGCCATAGTTGTTACAAATTAGTCAATAAAATAACATGCAAAGCAATATGAATGTTATATTTATACCAACTACAGTAGTTCCACATTTCCAGATTGATTGACTATTCACTGATAACTATTTTATTGCTAAATACATTAAAGCACTATTGAGTAGATAGAGTAGATTGAGTATCCACAGTTATTTCTACATCAAAGTAAGCTTTGGTTATGGAAGAGTTAATTCAAAAGCCTAACTGCTTCTTCATTTGGTATTTTGAGCCTATCTACTACAACACTTAATTTTTGTATTATAAGTAATTACAGAGAATGTCAGTATGTGATTCATACAAAGCAGATCAATTATTGATTTGCATGGGACCTGTTTCAAATGTAAATATAGACAAAATATAAATTACAGTGCTCATTACAAAGGTAAAATGATACAATTCATATAAAATAAGCATTCTAATTATTTTAAAAGGATACAAAAAGTATAGTATACTAAATATGATTAATATTAATTTCCGAAAATAAAAAAAGGTTTTAAAAAAATCTACTAATCTGAACAGGTTCTTTGTGTACATTGGAATCAGGTCCAAAATCAGCGATCTGAAAATTCACTCCACACACCAACCTATCACAGGCAGTTTTAGACATCTCTCACCATCATGCCATAAGCACAATCACAGCACACCCCCATATAGAAGCCATTCAAAGACAAACAAATTGTATTTTTGCTTTAGAATCGAGTAAATGCATTTGAAATTCTACCATAGAGCTTGTTTTCAATCCAAGTGGAGGGAAGGGTTCGAGGGAGAGGGGCGTTATTACAGTCCACTAGCGGAGTGTCCTCTTCAGAAAGGGTGTCATCGTACAGCATGGCATCTGCAGGTGTGGAGGCAGCCAGATCTAGATAGTCCTTTTAGAAGTGAATAAGACAATTAAGGCTGTTTACTTTTAGACGATCAATTACAAATCAATTTGTAATTAAATTGTTTAATTTGTAATTAAATTACTGAAAAATTAGCACAGAACGCTCATAAATAATTCTAACAATCAATGATGTATACTTAAATGGGAAAAACTCCTTTTATTTGATTTTTTAAAGTGTGATAGGAGATACAGGTACTGGGTCTTAATTCATTAATATCTTCCCACATATGGTGCTCAGGTGGAGCTGCAGCATTTTGCTAACTCACCACCATAGAATTGAGCATGAATACTCCCACCACCAGGTAAGGTTAAAGCAGAGACAAAGCAAAACAAATATAGCAGAGAAAATAATCCTTTGCTGGTTTTGTAAGTTTGCCCACTTATAAAGATATGAAAAGTCTATAATTTTAAGAGTATGTTTATTTTAACAGTGAGAGATAGAATATCTAAAAGAAAATCCAGAAATTACATTGTATAAAATATATAAATTTATTTGCGTTTTGCAGCGAGAAATAAATATTTGATCCTTCTAGCAAACCGACGTATTACTTGTTGGCAAGCACAGCAGTCAAACATTTTTTGTAGTTGATGATGAGGTTGGCGCACATGTCAGGAGGAATTTTGGTCCACTCCTTTTAGCAGATCATCTTTAAATCATTAAGATTTTAAGGCCGTCGGACAACTCAGGCCCTCCATAGGTTTTCTCTGGGAATAAGGTCCGGAGACTTGCTAGGCTGCTCCATGACCTTAATGTGCTTCTTTTGTTGCCATAGCTATATGTTTTGGGTCATTATTTTGCTGGAAAACCCAACCACGAACCACTTTTAATGTCCTGCTGAAGGGAAGGAGGTTGTCACTCAGGATTTTATGGTACATTGCTCCATCCATTCTTCCATTGATGCGGTGAAGTAGTCCTGTGCTTTTAGTAAAGAAACACCCCTAAAACATAATGTTTCCACCTCCATGGTTGACAGTGGGGGTGGTGTTTTTTGGGTCATAGTCAGCATTTCTTTTCCTCCAAACATGGCCAGTTGTGTTAATGCCAAAGAGTTACATTTTTGTCTCATCTGACCACAACAACTCCCAATCACTCTCAGAATAATCCTGGTGTTCATTGGCAAACTTCAAGACTGGCCTGCACATGTGCCTTCTTGAGCAGGGGGACCTTGCAGGTATTGTAGGATTATAATTTATTATGGCGTAATGTGCTACCAATGGTTTTCTTGGTGACTGTGGTCCCAGCTGCATTAAGATAATTAACAAGCCTCCCCCGCCCCGTGTAGTTTTAGGTTGATGTCTCATCTTCCTCATGATCAAGGATACGCCACAAGGTGAGATTTTGCATCAAGCCCCAGATCAAAGTTGATTGACAGTCATTTTGTATTACTTAGATTTTCTTACAATGGCACCAACAGTTATTTTTTTCTCACCCAGCGTCCAAAAACCTTATGGGTTTTGTAGCCCATTACAGCTTTGTGCAGGTCTATGATCTTGTCCCTGACATCCTTAGAAAGCTCTTTGCCCATGTTGGAGAGGTTAGAGTCTGACTGATTAATTGGGTCTGTGGACAGGTGTCTTTTATACAGATGACAAATTAAGACAGCTGTCTATAATGCAGGTAACAAGTTGATTAGGAGCGTCTAACTGGTCTGTATGAGCTAGAACCCTTAATGTTTGGTAGGGGATCAAATACTTATTTCTCTGTGCAAAATGCAATTTAATTTATGTATTTTATACAATGTAATTTTCAGGATTTTCTTTTAGATATTCTATCGCTCACTGTTAAAATAAATCTAACCTTAAAATGATGAACTTTTTATAGCTTTGTAAGTGGGAAAATTAAAAAAATCAGCAAGGGATCAAATAATTATTTCCTCCACTGTAGATATATATTATAACACTTATTTTGCAGAATTCATCACAGTAAAATTTAGGATTTGTCTTTTAGAGCAGACTTAGCAACAGATGTTGACAATCTCACTGATAAAATATTTGTGAATCCTAAACTTGTGTAATTACAAGGTTGAACAGATTTCCTGAGGCAATTTACTAACTTACCCCTAAACTCACACACGTTTTGTCAGCAGTAAAGAAATGCAAGTGCCTTAGGCAAGGCAAAATGGCAAAAGAAAAATCTTTTCTCTTTATTCTTACTCGGCTTTTCACCATCATCTTCTCCAGCTCTTTGCTGATCTCACTGAAGGGAGGTCTCTTATTTGGTTCTTGTTTCCAGCAGCGGAGCATCAAACTATACCTGTTCATGAAAGATGATCAGACACATTATTCTTCAAGAATACTGTCCCATAAAATCTAAGGTCTTGCTGCAGCGCATCCTTCATGCCAAACAAACCTTGTTTACCCTATTTTTTTGTGTAAAAAAAAAAAACGTTGCTCCAGATGGTTCTTCTGGCATCTAGCAGACTCTAGGAAACTTACAGATGGGGTTACATAAAAGGCAGGACTTTCTTCTGAAAGACCTACCAAGCTCTTTGTAAGCTTAAGGGTGGTATCTAGACCTACTGAACGCAAAATGCTAGCATCGTCTGCAAATCTTAAACTGTGATTCTAAAGAAAATTGTGAAAAAAAAAAATGTGATTCTGTTTTTCTAACATTCCTCATCATTTAACAAATTATCAAGTCATTGAGTAAACACACAAAGATACAATCTTACAATCTAAGCAAAGGTGGGTTAAGTTCCTTGCTCATGGAATCAACTGTGGGAGTGGCAGAATTTGGACCCTGAACCTTCTGGTTCACAGTCCAGTACCTTACCATTTTAATTATTTTTTTATTATTTAACTGATCATGTCAGCAAATAACCCAGTGATATATGGATGTGTTTCTAATTAAGTTCTCAGATGCATTTCAAATAGAAAAACATAAATAGTTACACATTACTGTTACACATTACATTATTAATACACTGCTCAAATAATTATGGGATATTTCAAAATGACAAGAACTACTGGACAATCTGATCATGTCCATGCCCCATCACTGTCAGAGTGTTTTGACAGGCTTGGTGACCATACACACTCTAGTGAACAGTCAAATATGTCACTTGCTACTTAATCACCATAATTGAGTTTGTGTAATTGAACAACTTTCTTTGACTTTTCATTTGCTTTTCTGATTATGCTTTTCTGTGGGGATTGTACTTCGAAAGGGGCTAATAAGTATGACATGTCTCTGAATAAATTCCTTAACGAAAGGTCAGATTTTGCAAATATTTTGTGTGAGATTAGTCTTATACATACATTTTATGATTAGATATATTTCGATCGGGGAGGTCAGTAATTCTGGAGCTGATTTATATGCACAAATCCATTATAAAAACTCCCATAAAGTCTTTTGATCATAATTTCACAGTGTGCATTTTGCCTTTATATAAAGCACAAAAATTCTGCTGATAGTTATTTTGTGTTTTTCACTTTACTAAATATAGTAAATGTAGATTTTGTGGGTTCTAGCATGCCGTGCAAATAAACACACATTTCTTCAGTGCAGTTCTCTGGCTTCTCCATTCTGTATCCTGTCTTGAGTAGGTTAAAGAGCCGCTCAGGAGCAATGCCTGGGTATGGGTTTCCACCCAGTGTCACAATTTCCCATAAAAGCACACCAAAAGACCAGCTAAAATGAAAGAGAAAATGTTTACGATTGTTATAACCAGACACATTACCAGTAATTAGGCATATGTTGTGTATGTTGACACGAACTTACACATCACTTTGTGTGGTGTATATATGGTCAAACAAGGACTCAATGGCCATCCATTTAACAGGAATACGACCCTGAAAAGTGACAATACAATAAGTGATGCAAATACCATTATACCTTAATAACACCATAACCATTTACCTGACAGAAAACATTATTGCGTGACTACCTTGTAACTTGTTACCTTGTAAAGATAAAAAATGTCCACAAGACCACAACCACTTATTATATATAACTTAAAATATATTGCAAACCGGACCCTTTTAGAGCTTTACCTTGCTCCTCTTGACATAGGAATCTTCCTCATAGACATCCCGAGACAATCCAAAGTCTGATATCTTCATCTTTCGTCCTTCTGCCACAAGAACATTTCTTGCTGCAAGATCTCTATGAACAAGCTTGAAAATACAAACATAATCACAAATACTATGCACATACTTGAGTTCCAAAGAAACACAGAGTGCAGTATGTTCATAACATACACTTTAAGTACAAATACACTATAATTCAACTAATCTGACTCTAAGAGTCTAAACTTACCTTCATTTCAGCCAGGTACTGCATTCCTCTGGATATCTGCCACGCAAATGAAATGAGGTCGCCCATAGTCAGAGCTCTCTCATCTGGGTTTTCCAGGTAGCTGGAGTTCCGGTTGGCATCATTACCCATAATGCTGGGCCCCACTTTTCTACTCTCTCTCAGGAAGTTTCGCAGTGAACCATATTTGGCATATTCAACAATTAGATGAAGTGGACCTGGACAGATTACAATAATGTCAAAATTCTTCATAAATGCATGCTTTATAATGAATATTGAATAATTAATAATACTGTTTTTAAATGGTCAAACTTTGAAACATTCTGCCAATACCCTTAAAGACTACATGCTGAAAATGCATTAACATGAACAATTAAAGTGTTCTTACCATCCTGGCTACATGCTCCATACATCTTTATGACATGGGGATGGTTGACCTGCTTAAGTAAGGTGAATTCTGACAGCAGGTCTCTAAGTTCACTGTGAGATGCATTTTCTGTTAAAAACAAGACGGGATATCATATATATGTATAAAATCATAGCAGTTTATTCTGATATATAGGTTACATTTACATTTGCATTACTTTTCCAGTTACTCTCACCTAAATTGACTTACTACTGTTACATTCTTACAGCATACAAGCCAAGAAAATGTGGGTTAAGAGCTATGCTAATGGGTCCAAAAGTTATGGCTTTGTATTACTGGGACTTAAACCATGGACTTTGTGGTCAATACTCCATTATATTAACTGCTGTGCCTCTAAAGTCCCATTATTTATAATTAGGTAACCCATTCCCACCATCAGATCACGCAGACATAAGCCTGCGATTCAATTAGCTCTGTATTAGTACAAAGCGGATTCCAAACAAGTTGGGACACTAAACAAATGGTAAATAAAAACTGAATGCAATGATGTGGAGATGGCAAATGTCAATATTTTATTCGTAATAGAACATAGATGACAGA
>JAVSBV010000097.1:3446120-3460673 GCA_033117975.1 Parotocinclus spilosoma
CCCCGGGAGAATTTATGCTTTTATCAAAGGTCAGGAAATCCGAAAAGTTGTGTTGACAAGAGCAAAACCAGCTGGAGATGAACACGCCCACCACTTTCTTGATTCTGTTCAAGTGCAGTCTGTCAAGAGAACGTGTCAGATCACACTGCATAAGTTCTTCAAACGTTGACTAGAATTTAGTAAGAACTTGTTTTTTACAGTATTACGCTTCGCATGCTGAGTACCTACACATTGTGTTGTAGATCGTTTCGAAAAACTTGGTTGCAAATTTATTTTCCAATGAACAAAGTTCATAAGTAACAGTAGTTCTTGTTTGTATGTTCGCTATACGTGTATAATCACACAATAAAGTTTTAATAAACTTTTAATATGTTACATAGCACGTCCCGTCTTGTAACATAGTGCATGTTCGTTTAAATCGGACCAGCCGGTTAATAGGACCAAAACGATCGCGTCCCGATGTGGTCCCATTGACCGGATTCGTATTTACAATTTTCACAGACAATAAGTGCTTAGTTCCCAGTTCAGAAAATAACATACAACTAGTCTACATGCTCAAAAAATGCACTTTGTGTACATATAAAAGTGATTATTTTGGTGTTGCTAAATAAAAAAAATGTTTCCAGTAAACAATCTTAGGAAATGATATCCGACACATCCAGTACCTATACACAAGAAAATCAACTGAGCAAAATATCCTGATGCATGCCCAATAATCCAGGTAAGTTAATCCCAGAAAGTTGAATAATCTGAAGACAAAGATTTTTCATAAAAAAAACCCTTTTTGTTACTCTTCTAAGTGACTTCTTTAGTCTCAGCCAGTTTTCAGCTAGTCTCAGTGTACCATTTATGCCCTCAACTCCAGAGTAAGAAACAGCTCTCTATTCCAAGGTCCTTATTCCATTGGAATGTTGAAGCACAGGTTTCCTAAAAACTCTGTACATTACATCATACATTGCACATAGACACCATAATAACCAGTAAAGACAAGCTGATTTACATAGAGAATGACTTATGGAAAGACATACTGCTCTCATGCTGTCCGTTACTGCATTATTAACCACCACACTAAGATACTGTATATTCAATATATTACCTATCAATGTATTGCACCTTTAACTTACCAATACTCCAATACCAATACTAATATGCTACGATACTAATATACAATATAAGTTTGTAGAACTCCCAAACATATCATGGGGATCAGTCCAGAGTTCAGTCTTCGTTCTTGTAAAAGAGTTCTAGATTTTGGGACGTGACTGTGAAGATGGCTTCTGGTGATAGACAATAAGCCCCTACTCATTTTTGGCATTCCAGTGCATTTTAAAGGTGTCTGGTGGTGTCAAGGTTCTTAAGTCTTGTAAAAGTAATAAACTTGTTAATGTTTCATTACAATCTGAACAAATATAAATTAATACTATTTAAGTTTGATTCCTGTAGTGATAGTTTAGATTATTTTCATTTCAGAATGAATAAAACATAACCATGACTATTTGACCATGGTGCCTAAATGTGTACAAAACACATACACAGGCACCACTAGTAACAATGGGTAAAGAGTATTCAAAAATGTTTTGTGGACATTTTATTGAAGGCAACATTCAAATAAAACGTTTTACCTTCATTAAAAGTTCATTGTTTTTTAATCCACATTTATCAGGCGTACCAGGCATTCTGTCACCTGTGGCTGTGGTTATTACATTTGTTCTGTGTACCTGTATTTTGTTCCACTCTGTAGTTGATGGTGTAGTTGGGACAGAGGTCTGCATATGTAAGGCGGCGCAGCTGACGCAGAGCTCCATGCTTGCGGTTCTCTTTGATGTGCGGGTTTGAGTCTCGATCTGGGAAGCATAGTTTCTCCAGCTTAATCTGACCACATGTGGGCGCTGTTGCGTTGTAGAAAGTAAGGTTTATCTCCACGCTGGCGTGTTGGGAGCACAGGGCTTTCAGTCCCATCGGAGACGTCGCCACTTTCAGGGTTAGCTTCTTTGCATGGAGGAACGTGCTGCCAGCTAGAGGATAATCATTGCACACCATCAAAAGCATTTCTTACACACTGACACCGACCTACATATTTAGGACAAAATGTACTGTGAAATTTGACAGTAGAAATACTGGAATTGTGGTAGCCTAGCGGTTAAGGTACCGGTACTGGACTGATGGTCCAGGGTTCAAATCCCACCTCTGCCAAGCTGCCACAGTTGGGTTCTTAAGCAAGGCCCTTAACCCACCATTGCTTGAATTGTAAGACTGTATTAATTGTTAATTAATTAATTAACTGTAGGAGTTGTAAGTCGCTCTGGATAAGGGCGTCTGCCAAATGCCATAAATGTAAATGTAACCATGAAGCGGCCAAATAACCATCAAAAGTTCATAGAACTCTGAACTTTATGGTCAAACTGTGAAAGTTCACATTAAAACTATCAAGCAGTTTCCAGTACTATGAAATCTCACATTCCATTTTTTCCTGGGTGAAAAAAATAAAATATGTCCTAATTTTTGTGAGCAGTATATTATCTTGTAGTTATATTTAAAATAATATCACGTGAGCAGTCCATCAGAAGGGGTGCCATTTCATTTACATTTATGCCATTCAGCAGAAACCCTTATCCACAACTTATACAGTCTTAAACAAGTTAAGGGCCCAACTCTGGCAGCTTTGGTATAGGTGGGATTTGAACCCTGGCCCATCAGGTCCAGAGTCCAGTACCTTAACCGCTAGGCTACCACAGTCCCATTTATAGGTGATTATTATACAGTACTTAACACGTAACAACAAAATGATCAAAATGAATCAAAAATCTTTTTGTCGTGTCACTCATATACCATCTTTGGTTATTAATGCCAACCAGCAGCTACACAGTTATGCAGGGAATGGTGCACCCCCAATGAATACCTAGCTAGCAGTGGCTTAGGGTGTATTCCCTAATCTACAATTGGATCCCTTGAAGATTTTTACTAAGCAGCAAATATTTTAAATGATGTAGTAATGTAGTGAATCTTTCTTAGAACTTACATACTGATTCAAAGTCAGCCCACTCCAAAGTTTTGTTCATGTAGAGGACTCCAGTGGTGGCATCTATATAGAACCATGTTGCATAAGGAAAAGGTTTCTGAGGCTTTCTCCAGTACATACAGAAGTGTGGCTGCTCTGAATCTCTCTCCTGCATAGAGTGCACCTGCAAAACTGGTGTTCCTGCAGCCTGGCCGATGTAAATGTTCTCTGAGTATGTGCTCTGGGGAAAGTAGAGTCCTGAAGAACCTGTAGCAAATATATAGAGATGTATACAAATCTGGAAAAGATTGCCATGTCCTACATGGATTTTGTGTCATTTTGTATTAAGCAAGATGAGCACTGATTTACATGTAGTAAAAATGGAAGATTGGATGAAAAAAATGGATTTTCTTGTCCACAGTTCACTACCTTCTACTACTACTGTTTTTTATACACACACATGCTGACCATGTCCAGCCTTACCGTGTACCCATCTTCTGATATCTATAGAAACACACCTATGACAATTAAAATAATTGTATTTTAGTTTGTTGGTTACACTTTGTTAACGCAAATATTCAATCAGCCAATCACATGGCAAAAACTGAGTCCATTTAGGCATGAAGACCAGTCCAGGATGACCTGCTTAAGTTCAAACCAGGCATCAGAATGGGGAACAAATGTGATTTATGTGATTTTGAACGTAGCATTGTTGTTGATGCTGACAGAGCTGTTTTTCGTTCGATCTCACTACACTGAAAATATTAAATTTGTGGGGTGAGCTAAAGAAGTGCATGCAGAAAAGATGACCTAAGACCTGGAATCTGGAGAGATTACATACGGTCCTAAATTCCCTGCTCTGTTTCGTCCTCATGAAATATTATTGGAGAAGACCAAATTAATATGAATAAATAGCAAAATATAATAAGTGCTGTCTTATTCTTATTATTTGTACAATGTATTAAATGCAGGGATGCCAATAATTATGGCACATGTGGTATTGTGAAAATACTGAAATGAAATATTAACTAGAAGTTTTCACACTAAATTTAAAGGATGGCTTCCATATGTTAATTTATCAGAGCCTTCTTTCCTCATCTTTACCAAAGGTGATAATACCGCTATATTTGCACTAATTACTTAATTCATAGTAAATACTAAATGGCAGTCGAGCTATATTTAATAACTTACCTCTGCCATTATAAAGAAATGTAACCTTTTGGTTTGTTGTGCTACAGTTCCTGTGTTATTTTCCATAAAAGGCAGATATGATTTCAGAAATTGTAAATGTTCCACTACAAATTCCATTCTTAACTCAGTGAAAACAGTGTGTCAGAGGACACTTACAAACCCCTTTTAATTAATTTCTCACCTGTCAATACAGTGCGGTTTCTCCTTGTACTCACCTTGGGAGGTGTAATTATGGTTGGATAACAATACTGTAAGGAAATGAATCGTTACCTTCTGTAGGAGTGTGTATGGATAATCTATAAAACACCATAACAGCCCCATTGGCTTTACTGGAAAATGGCAAGAGGCGAGTGATCGGGCTGTAATTATATCTCTTTTGTGTTCCTGTCTGACCACTGTGGGCGGCCACTTAGGAACCTACTAATGTCATTAGCAGATGTAGAAACTAGATTTTCTATTTCTGGTCATAGTTTAGGTCCTGGCTCTGGTTTCAGACATTGATTTGATTTAACTGTGCTGGGATGACAGTCAGATTGATGAACATGAAGTGCACAGTCCTGAAGAATGGCATACTCCAGTCTCTTTTATTAAAAGCCTTGCTAAGACACAAACAAACATCAGAAGGAATGTACTTCCAAGGTTGCTTGGTAAATCATTGCATTTCAATGCTTAGCAGTTTTAATGTTATTTATTTACTGTCTTTTAACCACTTTTTGAAGGCCAATGTTATAATTATTTCACTGAGAAGACACGCTGTGGAAAAAGGACAAATTAAAATTTTGCCAAGAACCTATTAAAAAATTTGTTTTATCATATTAACATATTGCAATATATCATTATGTGTTATTAGTCTGGACATAAAATAAAAATAATTCCATAAATGTGATAATACAAATTTTTGTACAGATTGGAATATATAGAAATAATTGGAGAAAAACTAAATAGAGCGTAATACCCAATATGTTCTTTTTTCTTTTTTGATATTAATACTTTCAGGTATAGCCATATTTCTGCCTAATTTGACAGAAATTGGGCCTTCTCAGGAAACGTAATAAGACACGAGTGGCCATGAAGAGAAGACACTAGGGAAAGTTTTGGTAAATTCTGACTATTTAATTTTATTATTAGAGTAAAAAAAATAATTTACAATATAAAATCTAAAAACCTTGTAATTTTTTTTCACTCACCTTGATAAATTGTAGCGTAAAATGCTTCTTGATTAGAATTAACAATTGGGCAATACTAAGCTTACTTTATATTGGAATCCTATTTATTGTTACATTTTACAATGAAATTCCACTCTCATGATCAGTTCTGGGATGGCAGTAGAGAGTAGTATCCTGTTGCATTTGGTGGTGATGTCATTCCTAAATTTAAATTATTTTCTGCAGGACAAAAGCCACAGGAATGTATTTAGATCAGGCTAATAAAATAACATCGAAAACAACACTAGGCACAATGAAATAGTTCAGTAAAAGCAGCACTATACTGCAATACTTTCTGCTTGTGTTGGAAACAGCTGAGGAACAGTATTAGCAGCAGGACCATAGTAGCAGAAAACATCATTAATAATTAGCAAACTGTAAATTAGTGAGCTTAAATTTTATATAAGTGCTAAATGATCATATACATGCATTTACTACACTTACATAGGTGTTCTTTACATTGCAAAACTAAGATCATAACTGTAATCACCACCATACAATCTATCATATTGATTTTAGTTCCCGTGGCAGTTCATTCCAAGTATAATGTTCGCGCATACACACACACACACACACCCACACACACACACATATAATAAAACATAAAAAAACACCAGCAATGTGAAACAAGATCAATTCAGCCCACAACATACTGAGACTAATTCTACAACTGCAGTCAGAACCACCTGGACAAATCCCAAAGTGGATATGAAGTTTGACTAAGGTACAGAGAGATTGCTGCGTGGGCCAGAAACATGCTTATTGAGAGCAGACACATGAGGAACGCCCTCTGAATTGGCCAGGACAAAGACAAGAACTTGATTAGCTCAATGCACACTCCACCACAAAGCTTTAGCATCTATGAGATCATAAGCTGGTACAGAGAGAGGGACTCTTGGTTGCCAATCCTTTAACCCGAACAGAAAGCGGAAGCAGGTCAGCAGCCAGAGGAATCTACTACCCCATAATCCATTTACCAGTCAAAGAGTGCTATTCATGTGATGTTATGTGTATGTACTGAGATGCATTAGCTGTAATTATCCACTTTTCTAATGAAGCAACATGACTGCTGCCGAAATGGCTCAAAATGACTACATATTGGTGGTCCAATCATAATAACGTTACATATTGGTAATTGCAAAAAGCAAGAAAAACAAGAGATGAGCATGAATCGCATGGTTTTGTAGTGAAGTCGATTGATGTCATTAAACAAAGCACACCGATCTGTGGAAAAACATGACAGATGCCCTTTCATCCAAGGTCAAAGCACACAGGGAATGTCTCCAAACAAAGGCCAACTGGAAGTCAAGTACATGGTCTGACGGCCGGTCAATCAATAGCTATACTAATCAAGACTGACAAGAGTAAAAATCATCACCGACTGCCCATCAAGAAACACATTAGAACTAGTTTGCAATTGTGGGAAAAAAAACATAAACCAAGACAACTGATGACCTTAAACCTGTATAAATGTTGAATAATCCAAATGGCAGCAAATGCAACTGTTACTATAATACTGTCAACATAAATGATGATGACATACTGAAAATCATTAGTATGCCACTGCAATGATTTAATTAACTAAAAGGCTACAAATTAAGCTATAATTCAATAAAGAACTGTTATTATTGATCATTATTTTCCAATTTCTCTCAGGATATTCTCTGCATTCCGTAGCTCATGTCCTAAAACATAATGGTTGATAATATTTCAGTTTATTGCCACCGATTCTTTTGATAAAAGCCAGAGGACACACTGATTAAATTAAATAAAAGTTTAGAATCAAGATAATGCTATATTAAAAATTGCAGGACAGCTAAATTTATGTGGCAGACCACAAACTAAATAAGTGCGTCAATCAGGATGGCGTCTGCTTCTTCTGCCAGAGGACGACGGCATTAATAACTTTAAAGCTTAACAGGCATGGATGCCTAAATAAGAATAGCCAGGCATGTTACTGTAATGCCAACATAATCACCATCATCACTGAGATTAAGCGAGAAAGAGGCATCAGTCATTAGAAGATCTAATTTAAAGTCTGTTGTTGAATTGGGGTGCACATATAAATTTGGTTTGGACGCGCTCCTGGGATTGCCTAGGACATTAGGACTCACAAATGAGAAGCCTTTACACAACATGATCTATTCAGTGTCATCATTATCAGGCCAATTACAAACAAATCTGATTTGAAAGTTAAAAGATTTGATTTAAGACCAAATTTAAGATCAATGGGCAGCAAGGACACAGCAGCACAGATAACTTTTGTGGTTGTGTTCAATACCATAAGCCAATTCCACACCCTAGTTAATAGTTAAAAGTGAATGCTTTTAGTGAATACTTCAAATACTTCCAGAATAGTTGCAGTCAATTCTGCCCTTTCCCTTCCATCACAACTTCAATTTCTGTCTGTAACTGGAACAAGCCTTCATGACTTTGTTGAGATGTGCATATACTAGATTATTGATCTATGATGTTCTAGTCAGATATGAACTTAGAAATGTAATAGAATTAAAATGACAAGAAAATAGTATGACACTGACAATGAATGTGATTGCAATAAGTGAGTATTATAACATTTAGTGATAACATATGTTTTAAAACAGATTATAAACAATATATTTTATAGGGAATAGAAAATGTTGACACCAAGAATAAAACACAACAGGAGGGCTAATGATAATGATAATATCAGCAGATTCCCAAGGAAAAAACCTTTTGGGATTTTCATTGTTGTAAATGATCAGACAAATGCCTCTCTAACATAACATGTAAAGACTTGTATCGAGAGGAAGAGTGCCACATGCCCTTGGGACATAATTTCAATCAATGTCTCCTTGTGCCTACACCAGAGTAAATTAGATTTCACTGATGCATGGAATGGAAATGTGACCCTTAACTAACTGAAAGATCAAGCCCAGAGCTCCAAAAGGTACAGCAGCTTCCATGCACCACATAGTTCACTCAGCCACAATGCTACATGACAGATTCAGCCCGAATTAAGGAGCCTTTGTTCATCTTCCTGACCCACTACATTTTGTCCTGGTTCTTAAACATTAGAAATGGCAAAGTGAACGCAAAGTGTATGTTTGCATTGTACATTTACAATACAAACACCCCATATTACATTGCATGTGACTAGTTATGGTAATATCAAACAAATCCAAACTGACATGGTGCTGTGGACTGAACATGTATAGTATCAGAGTGGTGTAGTACCAGGTATTAACAAATGAAGATATGTGAAATGATAGCAAATGATCTTGTTATTATGCAATAGATTAAACACATTTACATACTGTACTGTGCAAACGCCTTGGGCCACCATTACATTTGTTGTTGTAGCAACTGTATAATGATGAACAATGATAACATTGTTGATGATTGGACCCAAATTTTTCAACTTGGATTTTTCACTCTCCGTTACTCTTTTCCACTGATCTTTATTGGAGTATTTTGAGCTTTACCTTATATTATACCTTTTCAACCTGTTCCCCTTCAGAAAAAGTTACTTCTTGGCTGTACCCTTCCAAAAAAGATCATTCCTGATTCTAAGGACTGTATAAGGGTCAACTTGAAGACACCGGTTTCTGCTATTGCTGAAGTGTAAGAAGGTCAAACTAAATACTTGCCACTGTAGCCTATACAAGCTATTTTATGACTGTCTTCAATTAATACTGCATACAAAATTCCTGCATTTTATGATTGTATTCTAATATAGATACTAAGAAATTACTATACACTGCTCAAAAATAGAGTATATATATATTTTTTAATATCCCCTAGTTTTGTGAGCAGTATATTTAGTCATTATAACATTATACCAGTGCCAGTATATACATATAGCAATGGTATATCTATTTGAATGGTGGTCTAAGACTTTAGCACATTACTGTAAGTCAAAAGTGAATGAGCGCTGAGAATGATATTTTCCTATTACAAGCTGCAGTTGAAGTAACAACACACTACAAGGGAAAAGAACAAGCAGAATCAAATCAATAATTTTAAGCATTTAATAACGTTCTAAATGCTGCTAAAGAAAATGCAGAATTAATTTTTTCAAACAATGAAAACTGTCATACAGCGACCTTCCAAATAGCTATATAAATACTCCTTTATTAAAATCCCTATGACTTAACATGAAAGTAAATCCATAATAGTAGTACAACAACACCAATTAAATCTATATTGAATATACCAATGTAAGATTTTTCATGGATGTTCCTATATTGCATATCTTTCTACTCTAAATGTTAAGTAGCATCCATTTGCACTGGAAATTGAGAGACATGTCCTAAACTAAACTAAACTAAACTAAACTAAACTAAACTAAACTAAACTAAACTAAACTAAAATCCATTGTGTCTTAAACTTGTAAGTACATTATCTTTTTATAATGTAAAACCTATGCTTACAAATTACACAGTAGAATGTGGATACGAATAAAAGTATAAATTAATGTAAGTCTATTCGAATTTTTTAGTATAGACATATTAAGTTAATTGAATAAAAACTTTACTATGAAACTGCCTAACCAACTTTGTGCAATCAAACTGAAAGTGGTGACGATAGCAGGAAAATCTGCAAGGTTTACAATCTCTCTGAAAGCAGTTCAAGGCACAAGCTAAACTAAATCATACAGTGTAGTAAGTGACCAAATCAAATAGCGCCATGCATCAAACGAGATTTATTGGTCTGCTCTGTCTCAAAAGCAGAAGCTGCTGATGAATATGATTGGGATAATGCAGGAGTGGATAGGCAACCTCATTCAGATACACTACTACGCTACTTCCTTTTCAGTGAGCAATCTCTTGTGGTCTGATCAAGAGAGATTAACCCTTGGGCGAGAGTGTAAAAGGTTGAAGGTCTTCCCACTTCAGCGAATAAGGTAATGGGGTCAGAACTATGGATACACAAATCAATGCTTTATACTCTCGAAACACAAAAGGATTTTGAACCTTGTGTGAATATTGACATATGGATGTGAAGCATAAATGAACTATTTATTTCACACTGATTTGACTAACCATAAAAATAAGCATTTTATTTACCCAGAACCCATTTTATACTATACATGTCATGTTAACACAATCTTAAATACATAATTTTACTTATATGATCTAAAACTAGAACTCATCAATATAACCACTATTTAGTTCATGCCAATGTAGGATGAATACTTCTGTAAGTCTCAGAAAATATCCCTTTAATCACTGTCACTTTGCTCGTTTTAGGGTCTCATCTGAGATCACTGAATATTTGCTTTGTATATCTGACAATGTTTATGTTTAGAATGCAGCATAAATAGAACTGAGTTAACTATAAAAGCAATAACATTATAGCTACTGACAGGTGAAGTAAATAACGTTGACAGTGTGATGCACTGGGCATGTTCAGTTGGAAAACGTTATGTCCTGTACTCCATGTGATTGTCATTTTGACACCTACCTACACATTGTTACAGACCTAGAACACGCCTTCTTTGCAAACATATACCCTAATAGCAGGGGCATCTTTTTTGCCCTGCCACCCTAAAGCCCTAATTTTGTTCACAAATAGTTTTAGGAACATAATAAAGAGTCCAAGGTGTTTACTTGGCCTCCAAATTACAACCTGATTCAAGCATCTATGGGATGTACTGGACAAACAAGTTTAACGAAGAGAGGCACTAAGTCGCACAGTTAGAGAACTTTAATTATTTGCTGCTAAAGTATTGGTACCAGATACCACCGTGCACATTCAAAGGCCTTGTGGAGTCCACGCCTCCACTTGTAAGGGCCTTTTGTAAGGGCTGATCAGTGTACATAAAGTGTGCATTTCTTCAGATATTATCACAATACTACGAATGCATATACAGTACTGTGCAAAAGTCTTAGCCCACCATTAGATTATATATCATTGTTTTATTAATGATATTATGATCATATATAATTATTTATCTTTTTATTAGACTATAAGCTTCTACAGTCAACAATGACCATTATTTAGTGTGACCTCTTTTTACACTTGAGCAATAGCAGCATATGTCCATTTCATCCGGATAGAGTCGACCCTTCTACAGTGTAAAGAAGCTTAACCAGGAATGGTCTTTTTGGAAGCGTAACAGCCAGAAAAGTTTTCCAGAAGGGAAGAAGAGTGAAAAGGATAAGTCTGGAATGAAGATCAGTGGAAAAGTATATTATGGAGTGATGAATCAACAATATTTTTAACAATATGTTATATTTGGTCATTACACCATTGATAAAACAACAATCTACTGGTGACAGTTCTATATATTCATATAAATAGTTATAGGTAATAACAAAACTCAATCAGATACAGATTTGTGTTTATAAGTGCTTATAAAAGCACACAGAAAGACATTATATCTAGCTAACAATGATCTTAGTTCTTACAATGTAAAATGTGGTATACTATATGAAAATGACCTCATTCTGAAAGGTATGACAGCAAAGGAAAACATCATGGATTCAGTTCCATCCTCCAATAAACAACATATCATAGGTCTACCTCAAGGGTCTACCACAAAGGTATGCCTTTCTGGGTGAACAATATTATATCTATCGTCCCAAACTGCCCCACCCAAATCATTATCCTTCAGACAGTAGAAATCGCAAGCATGGATAAAATAACCATCATACCTGAAGTCTCATATGGTTAAGAATTATGGTGCAAATACATTAAATCAAAGTAATACTGCTCTTTTTAAAAGGGTGAGTAACCAAAGGACAACTCTATAATCAAGTAATATTTTGCGCAAATGTTAATTGGCTATCCAGAACAAAGGCTCCACACACTTATAGTGAATTACTTCCCTCGCTCCCTATATGGTCAAAACTCGTTTCCATTGTACCATCCATTTTCATTGACTGACTTGTCATAAAACAGATGAGATCCATTTTGTAGGAGGAGCTGCCAACCATCTCGTGTTTTTAATGAGGGATTTTAAGCCTCATCTGTTATCAGAGCTGTGTGCTATTATTTTACTGCCAGTGTTTTTTTCCCTTCAAAAGACAAACACACAATGTTTGCTGAGAGTTCGTCCCACCTGCTGCACACCTGCCCTCTGACGGCCACTCACTCTTTGTTTTCCTCACTGTCAGGAAGCAAGGTTGTACCTTTACCAACATAGGATGAGGTTCAGCAATAAAGCATGTGCCACCAGATGTTACCTATTGCACATGTAGTAAACAACAGCGCTTTTCCACAGTAATGTGCATTGATTCTAAACGTAGATTTAAAAAACATGGAAACATGTTTGCAAAGATGAAAACCTATGTTGTGAGAAAATCTTTAAAGTACATCCCCTGCAAAAAGAAGCACTGCATAAGACAGACAGCATAACAAAGATTTCATGTCAGCTTTTACTAAGACATGCGAATGCTCAAGCGAATGAATGTGAACTCCACCTCATTAGGCACACAGCATATATTCACTACAAGCTAAATGAATCAAGTCTGTCTTTTGCATTCTGCAATCTTTTGCATTGCATTTTGCATGGATTAAGTAGTTTGATGTACTCAAAATTATGCTTAGACTATGATATATTTGTAATATATATTTGTTAGAAATATTAAATATGTTGCTAAAATCTATTTTTTTTAATTATTTCTGTCAAGCAAATAGGAAAGGTATAAACTATTCAACCTAAGCAACATTTGGCTTTACGAGATGCTGTATTTTTCTGAGCAGTAAATCAAAGCTAAATAGTTCGATTACATGATTATATGAGACCCTGACAATTTATATGTGCATTGTCAGAATACTTAGATATATGTGAATATACTAGAACATAATATTCTAGAATACTTGTACTATAATATATGGATTTAAATAAATACATTAGATACACACTCCACGCTCTGTATGTTTTACTGTCTTTGTCTAGCTATAAAACAAAAACCAAAAAGAGCAGAGGCACAATTTCAATCACTTTCTTTCTATCATAAATATACAGGGTTAATAAAGTGGCACAGGAGGTCACACAGATGCTTACTGCATAACCAAAATAGCAGTAAATCCCTAACATCTTTCGCCTGTACCAATGTGATTGTTCTCTTGTAATGCAACAATCCTGGACAGTGCCATGTACAACCCCCAGTGCCACGGGGTACTATTTAAATATAGTTATTTTTCAGACCGGGTGTTAGTGCAGTTGGAGAGAGGGTTTAAAATAGGATTATAATATTATAAAATCTAACGGCGTGCATGGCTTGCATGAAGCAAGTGGCGCATTAAGCCACAAAGTCTTTGGGGGTACAAAACAGCGTCTAGCTCCAGAATACAAGAAGCAGATCCAACTACACCATCATAAGAGAAGAACTTCGAATGATTCATATCATCTAGGCTACATATAGTCTTTGCTCATTTCAAAACTGGAACGAAATATGCGCAAACTCCTTGACTCATTTCTAATGTGCATATAGATTAATTAAAAATATCCAGTAGGCCTTACGGTAATGACTAAATTGCACATTCGAAGTAGAAAAGAGCTAGAAACTAGATAGAAACTGTTATTATGTTATTATACAGAAACAATCATTGCATTACTGGGACGTGTGCTAAAGCCTTAAAAATCGTATTCATACTGTCAGTGCTCCAACAACTTTATATTGCTAATAATATCACATTGGAAGATTTGGAACTTGCTTAACTTTAGATGGGAACGCAGAGACGCGCTATCCAAGTAACATGGGACGCGCAGACAAACGCATATCACGCGCTTAGAGGAATCCATTAGAAATAGGCTAAAAGACGCAATGTGTAGAAAGCAGGCTTACCTTCCCAGAGGAACAAGAGTACCAGAATGGTGTCTCCCCACAGCGCAAAAGCCCGCGTCCTACCCATACTGCACAGTCATGAGGGAAATCTCGATCAACCCTGAAACGACTTAGTTTAGGAAAAACGACTCCAAAAAAGATCTAAAATCTGAGCGTCCAAACGGGTGTTTAAACAAGTCCGTATACTGAATATCCCATTGACGGGTTGGTGTGTGTCTGTGTGTGTGTCTATGTGTGTGTGCGTGCGAGTGTGTTTGCCGTGACACGCAGTGGGAGGACCAACTCGAACTCATAATGCTGAGCGCACACGCAGCAACAGCATCACTTACCTAATACATTGTCCTATAAGTTCACATAGACGCTACATAGCCATATATATATA
>JAVSBV010000097.1:3471126-3484523 GCA_033117975.1 Parotocinclus spilosoma
CACACACCAACACACACACACACACACACACACACACACACACACACACACACACGCGCGCACAGGCACAGCATTACAATCTAGTTTTACTGTCTATTATTGGCTCGAAGCAGCTTTACGAACATCTAGACTCACAGTCATAAATGGGCAAGTCTATGGAAGTGAGAGCCATGACTAAATGTGAGGATGACCAAGACTCAAAAAGGGGCCACTGGGTGAACTAGATGTTATATGACATTATTAAATAGCTGGCTGAATCACACTATGTACAGATTATTATTTGATCTACACGCAATCGTCTGTTTCATGATATTCTTAACCACAAAGTGTTTTAAGTGGACTTTTAGTCTTCATGAGATCAGTTTTCAATCCTGCTGTAAAACAAATTTATGTAACAAACATTTAGCAAATGTTTAGATTAATATTTTTTACTTTCTGGGCATTCGTGTGTAAGATTGTACACTTTATACATTGATAGACTGCTCTGTCAGGCATTACAAAATTTTGTGGTCAACAGCAGAGTGCACAAGCGTATATAATGGGTGGGATTCATCACATGGCTAGGCAGTGGTTGCTGCTGCATGGGTGGGGTATGATCCCCTACCTGCCTCTTTTCCCTCCAACACAGCCAACTGTGATTGCATATGGCTTTTAACCCAGATGGAAGACAACAACTGTACACAAAACTGGGTTTCTGTGATGGTGGGCTAGCATAATATACCCTGAGCCACCTGAGCACCCTGTATGGTATCTGATCATGAGAAAATTTACATCCCCAGGAAAGTGACAGATCATAGAACTGAATATCAAGCTTCCTATTAGTGCACCAGCTGTTCCTTAACAGCAAGATTTCACAAACTCTTTCTGAGAGCCCTCGGTGTAGCTAAATGATTTCAATTTAATTCAACAAACCCTTATAAACTGATGCTGATCAACAAACTCTATAATAAACTAAAGCTACTGAGCACAGAATTAATTGACAGATTAATAAACATTGATTTAAAAACTGCACAGCTAACATTCTCATATTGCTATGCTCAATATAAAGATTGTTATACAAATATTTATTTTTATGAGAATTCCCAAAATTCTTACACCAGCCTTTTGATATTCACATTGTTTCAACAAAAAGAATGCTATTGCCTAAGGTACGCGCTGGTCAATGTGTTGGTAAGTCTAATACCCCGGGCCCGCCAGACAAAAGCTTTCCATCAGCACATATACTCTCTAGAGAGGGCATTCCAGAAACTCTGCTACCAGAACCCCAAAACAAGCCAGCAGAAAGGATTTGCAACATACAGACCATATATTTATCCACTGTCCTTAATTAGAGCTCATCTGAGTTGTGCATAGAAAAGCACTACCCATGCACTGATCCCAAACACGTGTCCATTAGATAATATATCGACTTTTGGCAAAACATGTACAATCAACATAAGAAACATACACAACATAAAGTGTGTACACTGGTTCATTTGGCCACGTGGTCATAAATAAAGCAAATTACACTAAACAGCACTGCGTAAACTTGTCTCTTTTCCTTGTCCAGGACATTCTTAGAAGAGAACATCTCACATAACCCCCAGGGGACAAAGGTTTAAATGCCCTCCCACACAACACCACCACCATGGCTTATGTCCCCTTCTTTGTCCAGACCACCCAAATTGAGCATGCATACACAAAGCTGCCACCCTCTAAGCAACAAAGTACATTCAAGCATTTACACTACCTACTGCAAATTCAGTTCAATTTAATTCTTGATAAACTTAATTGGTATTAGAATCCTAACTACAATTTATATATAACTGAAATGTGGAATAATTACAGCAAACTGTTAGCAATAAACAATAAAAAGAAGTTTGACTTTATATGCCATGTTAATAACATGTAACATTAAAAGTTCATATGCTAGAGATTCACAAGCTACAAGAGTCATCCGGTCCAGTCCCGAGAGGGGTCAGATACCAGTCGGTGCCTGGGAACCCTCTCTGTTCATGTAGTCAGATCAAATGACGTCTACTTATTTCATTAACTGTCTGCAACTACACGCAATATAACACTTGTGTGCACATAGTACTGTGTATACATATCAAGTATATTTTTTAGTTAATGTAGTTTAACAGCTTATATGATATGTAGCAATGCTCAAGTTTCCCTCTTTTGAATGCCACTGAACTACAGACGTTGAAATTATTTTATTCTTTTGAATAGCTAAAGTGTATTGTACAGATAGTTAAAAATTACAGTGCAAAATGAAACATAAAAGTTTTCTTTTTAAAACTGTAATTTTTCTTAAACTTTTGAACCAAATTTTAAATTAAATACAAATAATAATTGTCTCAAATCATCTAAGTGTCATTTTGATGTTAACATCATTATCTGCACTGCAAAGCTGCCCCCAAAAAACCCAATCATAACTGATACACAAATAATTATTGAGTATAACACCCTTGGAAACTTCAGAGATAGTTTGCTGGTTCAATAGTTGTGATAAATCTACCTACAAGCATTCACAGCGATTTTGGTATATTTTTACTTGTTCAGCCCCTTTGGATAATTGTGGAACTTTGGCCTCTACCAATGAAATACACTGAGCACGTGTTTGCGCTCATGACAAATACAAGTTCCTTATTGGGTTTGCTAGCTTTGATCCTGAAACACTTTTTCCAGGACTTCGTGACCTGCTTCATGACTGCTACCTGTTACAATGCTGCCTTTGCAATAAATAGTTAATACAAATAATTTTATTATTTAAACTGAGACATCAGTACTGAAATGTCATTCCACCGGTTTCTGAATGCATAGCTAAAAATGCATAAAAGATTACTAAATTATTAAAAATCTTTGCTAGCAACTTTTCATTTTTATTTTGAAATGCTAGAAATTGATTATTAAAGAATATTGAGGTAATATGATATTGTACCATATTTTAAATAAACAAATGTTACAGGGTTTTCCATATTTGACAACAACTTACCAGGATGACGGCCCAGATTGTGAAGCGAGCCAAAATCTTGACGTTCATTTTGTGGTAGAAGAGAAGAATCTTCCCAGCCTAAGGAAATGGGTAATGACTTCAGTTTAACAATTATGCATTCATATACACAAACAAACATACTGTAATCCCCATGCTGAATGAGCAAATACGTTGCTTATACTGGGCCAGCTGGCCACAAATGAGCCATGTAGGTGTTAATCCAACACTTGGGACTATGAATTTGGGATTGGAATTGTTATTTAATTGCAATAAATGACATTGAAGTAATACACGCTTTAGTTGGTGTATAATGAAGCCTTACATACTGAAAAAATATATTGTACATGAACGCCAAAAACAGTCATGAGGAAGTCTATAGTAAATGAATGGTGCACTTGCATAATGGTGGATTTGGTGAGGCTGATAGCGGATGTGCTGGATGTGTCCCTGACACTGAGCTCAGGTTTCACTGCTCTCCATGCTCACTGATTAAGCCAGTGATGACGAATGTGGCTCAGCCGAGGACGCGCTAGAGGATAGACAAGAGTGGAGAGGGCCGACACCTGCCATGTACTCTAAGACGTGCTGATTGACACCCTCGCCACTAACTGTTTTTCACCTCCGCCCTTGGGGAAAGGGAGCAATGTTTTCAAGCTTGCACGGCAAGTTCTTGCCCCTCACGCGACACCATCACTACCAAAGGGTGGGAATGTTTTCAGTCTGATACAGGCCACTACAGCACTGGGCCCACTAAACACTTTTCTGTGTCTCGGACAGGAAGCAGCTGTGTGTTTGATAACTGCAACAGCAGCCTAGATCCGGTCACCTGTAAAAACATTATTATGTGCTTTCACCTGGTACCATGAGAGAGAAAATTTGAAGCTTGTGTTCAGCTTTCATTTTACAGTATTCACAAATCAGTGCAGAATTACCAATAAATGTGTTGTGTAGAAATGTGTAAATTTTCAACATACTTGCATCCCAATGAATCCCATGACAATAGAATTGATGGTGCCTAAGATGCCTTCTGGATCAAAGGGCTGACTTGTCTGGTACATGGCCTGAGAAAATATATGTGATAGTAACGTTTGTCAAAAAAAATACATTGCCAATTTAATTAAGTCAAAAGTACAGTGTCAACTTTCCATTCAAATCCTGGGCTGTAATTCTTACCTTGCATGTTGGGTGCCAATAGATGTTGTCTCCAAACACCCATCTATCTATGTACGCAGCTGCTCCTCCTGTGCAATTTGGGTATAGACCATTATGTCCTATGCCTCCAGCTCCCAAATATCCACTTTAGCAAACAACAAGGAGTAAGATTTCAATATCTGACATGTATACAGTTAAAATGAAATCATGACAAGTTTCAACCACTGTAAGCATTACAGAAGGATGACCTTCCCCTATGCACTTTGCATATAAAGCTATTGTCTTCTGTACATTTAGCCACAAAGCTACCTCATTCTTCAGCTAAATTCCCAATGGCAATGGCAAATCATTTATTAAATACTGTATATTAGAAAATCTAGCCAAGGTGGACACAAGGAGAGCAAGCAAACTCAAACAGAAAGGACCCAGACTGCTTCACCCTGCAAACATAGGGCGAGTCAACATTGCTAATCACTGAGCCAGCACCCCAGCTCACATATGCATTATCAAATATGCTGAAAAAAACATAAATACAATGTGAGTCCGCTGCTATTTGCCCTAATGTGTGTCAGCGCATTTAATGGGTAAGTCAGAATGAAAACAATTAATTAACAATAGATATGAGATGAGACATATGAACATAAATGAGGAAGTGAACAAGAAGAGAGAAGAATAAAAGAAAACTGAGAAAGAAAGATGGATATTCTGTCACAGCCAGCGTTCAGGGTATATGACATACTGAGATTGGATAATTATTCCCTCCGAAGCATTTGCCATGCTCTCATAAATCATCAGCAGGCTCTCATAAGAGCAGTACACGATAGTACACCAACCTGCCTGCATCTACTTTTTCTTTCTCACACACTCACACACTCACAAATCAAACTCCAATTTCTTATACCTCCATACTCATGAAACATATAAGAAGCATTACACATTAAATAAGACACAATAAGGCATAATGGTTTGACATTGATTAACAGTGATTGTGACATGTCCGTCACCAATACAATAGTATTAATATGATATATGCATATCATGATCATATTACATTAGGATCAAGCCCAGGGATGTTGATTAAATAGGTGTCACAAATGCATTAAGCTCACAAACGGTGTATTGGGGATTTATGTGTCTGGTCTCCTGTGCAGGCTTTGCATCTGACTGTGACTTACGTGGGGCAGTTGGGCACAGGCAACAGGAAGGTGACACATAGCCATAGTGTTTCCAGCAGAAAAATGAACAGCCACTCAGGCCAGTAAAGCAGCGCATCCTGAACTGGGTTCCACCAATGGGCCTGAAATGTAAAGAACCACGACCAATCCCATTTACCTTCCAGAATATGGTTCTAAAGGCTTTCTTGTATTCCGACTCCAAACCACTGATAGTTATAAAAATGCAACATAGTGAGTAAAAAAAGGTCAGACCTATTGACAATAACACACCTGCTTTTGTGGAATCTCTATATGGGGAGCGAATGTCTGCATCAGTGACAGGATGAAGTAGGTGAAAGCCAATCGCTGAAGCACTCCAGGAATCCTTAGCCAGGACACAGATACTTAGAAACACATATTTACAGTTGTGAGTCAGGTTTCCTCATAACACAAATGTAATTTTCTTGTATGAAGAAAAGTAGGTTCAGAGAAATGCCTTAACCTTTTTAATCACAATAAACATAACAGTATTCATGCTCACAAAAACTGAGCTGGACTGAAAAATACAACCCAAACTATGTAATTTAATTTGAATATGGCAATTAACAAATTCGTTTTTTTTCTTTTAAAACACAACAGTTTGAAACGGTTACAATATTTTAATAAAAATGATACCTTCAGAAAAAGTATTTTGTTTCATATTAACCAGTGTGTCAAAGAAGGTGTGAGCTGGCTAGCTGAAGCTAATCGTGCTTATCTGGGCCCTGAAGGTTGGAGGATGCCAAAGAACAAACAAAGACAAGATGATTGATAGTAATCAGCACATTTAGTTAATTGAAAATCTCTTTGTGGCACATAGGAGTACCGCGTAAAACAATATAATCTCCAATTATTGATCCAACAAATCAAATAAAAAGCGGAAACTCTACATCTTACTGCAGCATGAGAGGAAGAGATTTCAGTCTGATTGATTCAGTCTGATTCATCTGACAGAAAGCACTGGGCTGTGCTCTTTTGACAAAATCTTACAAGTCACAGAGCTTTACAAAGAGAATTAGGGTTAAAGGCAGCAATACTTCTCACAGAACGTTACACAGACTTTCATTATTTTTGTTTGAACAGGTGTAGTATTGATGGGTTATGATCAGTAATTATTATAACCAATAGTAGTAGCGCTCCACACTAAAGAATGACACATTTGACACATGTAATGTGTGATATGTTTACACTCGATATTAACCCTAACCCTGGCAAAAACTATGTAATCACCACATTAAAAGGATTCTTGTTTTTACTTTGTAAGAAACAGCAAAGCACGGATATAGCACAAACCACAGAATAGCTGAATATTATGGTGTCATGAAACAGCATTAAAAAAAGAATGTTCTTCCAGATTAAGAAGAGGATAAATTGTCAGAAGAAAATAAGGAAAAATGTGCTCCTCAACGGACATTTATGGTGGTCTAAATTCTTTCTCTTAAAGTGGTTTATGGATCAGTTTAGCAGGGCACTTTCACTACACACTTTCAATCAGATTGAGTTAATCCTGAAGAAAAACGTTAACACTGTGTATTGTCATCCTGAAACAACGATTTAATCTTCACCAAACTTTTCAATGGAATGAGAAAAGTGTCAGAAATTTCAACATACTCCTGTGCATTAACTGTTGGGTAATGATTACCATTTCCCCTGTTTTTTTTACATGACATGCAACTTTATCATATTATAAGTGAGTAAAAAAGGTGATTTAATTATTTTGGCAGTCATCATATTTTATGAGAATGTATCACTGAATATCTATTCTGTCTAAACAATAACACTCAATGATTGGAATGTTCTTTAGCCCACTGTAACTTTGTTTTCTTCTGTTTAAATAGCTAGTGCTAGTTACTGTTTGGCTTTTGTATTTGTAAATCTCATTTCATTCAGGGGATTCACAAACTTCCACAACCAATTTTAATTTATTTTGTTGTTGTATATTTTATATTTTCGAGGTATAATCCTTAAAGATTTCTATTATGTCACATCCACATCTACTTTGTTCTTATTTTCTTTATACATGCACCAAATCCAAAAAGTGCAGACTAGGAACAACCAACTTCTTTTGTTTCCAATTTGTCATGGATTTCTTTCTTGAAGGAGCTTCATAATTATAGTGTAATGTCCACTGTTTTAATTAACTCTTTTGGTGTAGATTTGGTCTACTATAAATCTACATCAATAAATCAGCAACCTCATGCGATATTCATGTATCCATCTTAAAAAAAAAAACTAGTGAAAATAAACATGCTTAAAATTAAATGATCAATCTAAGAATGCTTAAACATGGATTTCAAGTATAAGATAAAAGTGAATTCTGGGTTTATGGAAAACTAATTCTATCACACAAAGCTACGTAAATCCCAGTGTCCAGTTGGCCCTGTGAAACTCTATCAGTCATAATTGACCATTAAATTGGGGCTTGTTTATGCACTATGCACCTATCAGCCCATAGATATGGCGATTGGTGTAGGAAAGTATCACAACATTTAGTTTAACCTAGTTAAAGATACATCTACACAGACAGCTACATTAGTGTGGCTAATGCACAAGCAGATTTTCTTACATACTATACAGTTTATCTTTCAACATTGTTATCTGGTCCGGTGGAGCCTGGTCTATGGGTTTCAACTTTGTGTATATTAATAAACCTGTTTGTAATGACAATATATTGATTTATTGTATGTTACTAAGTGCTAAGTTATACACATTCTTAAAACAGATTCCAAAAATAGTACTGAGTAAAAAAAAAAAAAGATTTTATATTATATTATGTCCTTGATATTGACTCTGTGGTTTGGGTGTGAAGCTATGGTAAGGGTAAGAATCTATGACATTTACACCATGTATATTATACAGTGTTTGGGAACTTGACATTTACGCTACGCTATTCAAAATGTTAAAAATCCAAATTTCAGAGAGCTGAATGGAATAAAGGGTGAATCAAGGACTTTTAAAGTTTTTATTACTTCACACATTTGTGCTTTAGGCTGACTGCTTTGTTCCAAGTTCTTAATTAAATGATTATTGATACAATGGGCAACTTGTTACTCACGTAAACCGTCTCTTGGACTGTAGTTGATGAAGCAGAACCCGATTAGCATTAGTGCCACTGTTCTCCAGCTCAACTTTCGCAAAAGTTGGAGCCTTGTTACACCTTTTCTTCGCATGGAGTTAAATGATAACATTACAGATGTTCCTATGATGAATACAAACCTGCCAAAGAGAACAAAATGTATGCTTTACATGATCCACATCTAATGGATATTACAAATACAATTCCATGTCTTTATTAGCTACAGGACAGCCATCTCAGGATTCAAATCATTTTAATTCTCATTTCATTCTCACACTATAGCATTTGTAAGCAATTGTACTTACGCTGTGAGGGCCTACAATGTCCTGAAAGGCTTTCCACTAGGATTTGCTTGTATACAGTCATGAGCATCTATGTTTGTGAGATAAGACCATTATGGTTGTTTGTATTTGTATACATTTCTATACAGATTGTCGTCTGTTTCAATTCACCTAAAATCTTGATGTGATTGAGGTCAGGGTTCTGTACAGGCCAGTAAACTGCGTCAATGCCATAATAATTACTTTATGGAGCTGGATATGTGCCTGTGGATATTGCTACTGCTGAAACAGGAGCCTTTCCTAAAGTCTTACCACTAGCATAACAATGTGTGAGGCAGCACTGAAGATGCTATGATTGCCCACATGGTCCCAGAGCATTATTCCTAATCTATTAATGCAAACATGTGTCATTACCCTGACATCTACCTAAACCATATTTGTTTATCAGACTGCTAGGAGCAGAAGCATAGTTAATAAATTATGTTCACCACTCCAGTGGTGTTGTGCTTTACACCACACAAACCAATGCCTGAATGTCAATGTGAAATAATTCAATTTAACAGGAGATAGAATTTGAAATCCATGGTTCCTGACAGGCAGTTCTTGTTATGACATTTCTTGCAGAGGGTATTTGGAATGTGGTAGTGATACATGCAATCGAGAACTTACTGTTCTTATTCTTTGCATGATTTAGCATGTGACAGCCCTGTACTGTGGGTTTTTGTGCCTGATGCTTCATGGATCACTTGCTGTAAGTTTGTTATTTTCCAAATAACTAGAGAGTAAATACTTTAATTCCATCTACCACAGGCACCTGTCTATATTCCTCATCAAATTAATTTAATGAATTTCAGATAATAGATTTCAAACTTTCAGGCTTAATGTTTCAGTGGATAGAAATAGATTAATGGGTGGGGTGTTCTCTATACTGCAGGGTGAAAAAAGATCTGGAACTGAATAATTTTGAAAGTACATTAAGCTTGTAGACCTTATTCTGCATCTTCCATATAATCAGAAAAATGGAAAGTAATAATTCTTTATTGATTTACTAAAGTACATGCTGGAAGCTTACCAGGGCATCACAAGATCAGCTATGGTAAGGCCTGTGAAACACAACAAAAAGCACAACACATACACACGTTTGTCTCTCTATCATTGTGAAGACTTTTCAACAACATCATATTACTGTAGGTAATTAACTCTACACCTCTCAACCTTAACCTTGGAAACCTAAAGCAAATATTTAGACTCCATTTGTTTTCAGCATAGAGTTGCAGTTTCCTTATATGGACCATCAAAATGTCCCAAAGTGTTAAAACATGAATTTTTCTATCCCTCTGAGGAATGTTGGATCTTACAATGGTACATAGTATAAAATACAAAATAAAGAAGAAAAACACCCACACACCCACCCACCACACAGACACACCCCAATGCACATACAGTAAATGCAATGCGTAATAATGGATGAATGGACATATTACAGTTTATGTACAATTAAAAATAATCAGATCATTATTAAATAAAACATTAATTATGACTGTAATGATATCTATCTCATAATTTACAATAGCTTAATGGCACTGTTCACTGCTCAGTGGTGTCATTAATGATAAAATACTGCATTGGGAAGATTATTCTGGGAATACTTGCTACTACCTACAAGGATAATCAATAATCTTAATTATCTGAAATGTTTTTTTTATTTTATTTTAATCTGCATAATTAAAAGTACAAAAGTACTCCAATGAGTTTTTAGTTTATCCTCTTTGACGGAGGCCTGAACGTGGCAGCCATTTGTAGTGTTAGGAGAAGCTTTTAGCTCAGCTCTCTCTCTCTCTCAGGGCATATTGAACCCAGTTGCCTTGAGCTGTGCCAGAGCACGATTGTCCCCCATTCCCTGTCATGATGATACTTTAAAGACATCCTTACACAGCACAATGGACTTCATGGTTTAATTATTTTCAGGATTTTGTTTTGGTGTGTTGACACACCGCCCTATTATATGCCTTAAAAATGTATTAGTTATGCAACACAATGATTTTTGGCTTTTTTTTTTTTTACAGAGGCAACTGACTCTGAGGTCTGGGCTTAGGTGTGATTATCTATCATTCTACATGCGCTTCAAGCATGCCTGCACCTACCATGGTGCAGATTTCCTAGTGTAAGTATGCCATCATTGCTTGCATTCAGGTCTCCAGCCTACCTTTCAAATAAAATGTGCTCAGCTATAGAGCTGGTTAGCTAAACCTATATAGATACTGCTAATGTAGTTATAAATGACCTATTTATTCAATTATTTATATATTCACTTAAACAAATTTAGGGTCGCAAAGAGCCGGGCCTAAACGCCAGCAACCAGAGCCAACCCTAGACATGGTGTCATTCCATCACATTGTGAACTAATTCACACATGAAATAATTTATAATTTATCAATGAATTATTTATTACTGCCATATTGCAAATTGTTCATTGACTTATTTGTATAATTATATGCTTATACAGTTTTTATTTTGTAATATAGCTGCTTTATAAAATTAGGTAACATGACCTGTAATGATTTAGCTGTCAGATTACCATGATAAAAAAAAGTATCAATAACATGGGCATTCCCAGCATGTATAACGATTACCACAGGTCAGGAACTCTATATAAATTGAAACCCAAGCTAGAACTGTTGAATTCCAGTTCAATAACTCTGCATCATCTCCAGTCTAATGGTGAACTTGTACTACATAAGGGGACAAATAAGTGTTTAAACAGAAGCTGTCTTATATGGATAAAATAGGATAACTAAATAGTTAATCAAATAAAAAACAATAAGAAAATAGTAATACGATGACAAAGCTGCAGAGCCATGTTCAACTTTGTGCACATAATTTCAACCATTTTACAATACTTAACCATTTCATGGTGCATGCTCGAAGAACCAGTATCCTCCACCTCCATAATTCACAAACACCATGAGAGTTAATGAAAAACTGCAAACACAAGAAGATGACAAAACAAGTAGCTCATCACCTTGATGATTTTTCTTCAATATGCAACAATCAGAGAGCATATAAGCTGTTTTACCTGAGCACACACTAGCATCACTTTCATGTAAAATGTTAAAAAATAAACATTTTAAGTTACAGCCCTCCTGCTGATATCCTTTCTTATTGAAATTAAGGTGGGGCCGTGATATACTGTTTTGTGGGAACTAAATCTGAATGCATAGAAGTCAGTATGGTGGGAAATGAGGTAACTAAAATAAAAATATTATTATTAAATGCCTCGTTCCTACACCTTATTAACTAATTTATCTCATTCCAATACTGTTGTGGCCTTGCCTATAAAGATGTTACCAGTAGGGTTCTGTAGGCTACTACATCTTACATATGAATGTTTTAATAGAAAAAAAACCTTAAAGTACTACATTTAGTGCTTTACACACCGCCTCGCCTGCCGTCTGAGCTGTGCTGACAGTGATGTAACACATAACCATGTAACAAAGTTCCAAACAATGCACACACTAATGCATGGGTGGAGATACATCCTTAACATCAGTGCTTCCAGATCATTTTTCTTTAGAGCCCCGTCACAAGTACTGAAGAAAAGCCGTGCCCTCCACAGCCCACTCACACACTAAACGAAAGAATAAAGTGACTCACTGCAAATTTATATTGGCAAATATTTCAATAAAGTATAACTTTTACATTTTCTCTTTTCTTTCAATTTCTTTGTTTCTTTTCTCTTTTTGAGTAAAAAAAGCTACTTTTAAGTTATTTCATATACATTTGTTGTTGTTTTTTTAACAGTGAGTGTGTCATTTTATTTTTTTAACATGTGCAAATTGTATTTTGACAAACTCCAAAAAAGACAAAGCCTCGCTCACCCCCTGTGATGTTTGGCAGACCCCTTAGGGAGGTTTGGATCACAGAAACCATAGCTTTACATGATTTTGCATGACTCCCTTTACCTCTGCAATTACAACACTCACACATTGATAAAGGCTAAACTTCAGTTTTTAAGATTAGGGGTCTGGTTATGTATCATGTAAGAATACAGCATAAGGTAACACAGCCTAGAATTTATTAGGCACTCAAGAAATTGCTGTTTGAATCTCCTCAAGAAATGCTGACTAAAGCTGTAACGTAATTTATTATAGACACAAAGCTAAGAGCATGCTGGCAATGCCACTAAAGTGACTATGAAACACTATTATGAATTAGCATAAGACTGTACGTTTCCCAAAAGAGCATGGTTGTGTTTGCTGCCAGATCACAGTGCATTTGTTTGGAATTATGACATAAGCAATAATATCAATATAAGCAATAAAGAGTATTAGACATCAACATGATTTTGGTCTCAGTGGTTTGGTCGCTCTTGAATCTGTACATTATGCCCTTTTAAGCACCGCAAAAAGATCAAAGCAATGCCCCAGAATAGATTCTGATGCAGTATCTTCATTGGCCTGCCCTTGTTATTCCTCATGAAATTCAATTAAGAGATCAGAACAAAGACCATTACTGCCCCTTTTAGGCCTAACCTGCTGATACAAGATTTTAATCGCATGCCATCCTCTAAAGAGGACAATTAAGAAAAGTACATCTCTCTCTCTCTCTCTCTCTCTCTCTCTCTCTTTCTCTCTCTCTCTTTCTCTCTCTCTCTCTCTCTCTCTCTTTCTCTCTCTCTCTCTCTCTCTCTCTCTCTCTCTCTCTCTCTCTCTCTCTCT
>JAVSBV010000097.1:3484623-3505738 GCA_033117975.1 Parotocinclus spilosoma
CATTTGTAACAAGAGGACTCACGTATCGAGTGGGAAGCTGAAAGGTAGTGCTGCTCTGAATCGCTTAGAACATGGTAAGAAAGCTACTGACGCCCTGTTTTTTCATTATTATAGGATTTGCGTGACTTTGGTGTGTATCTTGTTGCATTTCACGCGAGCTGCCACACCTGTTGCTCTTGGTTCTAAAGCAATAACTAGCTGCATGCATGCGTGATCAATTTTATTATACTTCATTATATACTTTTGCCGAATTTTGTACCTAAATTAGATAAATATATCAATATCTGTTTAAATAGAGTATCTGTTTAAAACCAACATGATAGTGATTTTTTTTTCTTCAGATCCCTAAGTAGCAATCCAGCTGCTTTAACAGCCATAATACAGATTAACCCGTTGCTAAGAGACGTTTAGATTTAGGTCAGAGAGGGTTACCTGGTTCATCGTGACTGTGTGATGTGAATGTGTAATAATAATCAAATTTAGTGAATAATTCGGTTATGTTCAACAGAAACAAAAACTTGGGTGTACTTGTGTTGTTGATTTTTTTTTTTTTTTTTTTTTTTTTTTTAACACAACCTTAACAAACTTGCATATGACCTATTATATATTGTGAAATATCGCCTAATTTTTGTGAGTCAGTTTATATAACATATGACAGCTGTCACATTAGGGGATATTTCACAATATATAATAATTTATAACAACAACATGATGTTTCTAGGGAAATATGAAGACATTTTGGTAGTATGCAAAGGTAAAAATGTAGCTACAAACATCTGGTTACGGTATTATCATTTAGAAACTAGAAACCTGTGGTTTGACCAGAACGACCCACAATTTCGGGGCAGACTGCATGATGTCATTTAGATGTCATTTAGATGTCATTTAGATGTCATTTAGATGTTACCATGCTTGAACTGTTCTATATGTGTTTAAAAAAACAGGTTGTGATATTGTATCAATATCTTGATGAAATACAAAATGAGTAGGGTCAATAGTCCAGTGTGTATAACATAAAATAATTTATTCTCCTGGTGTGAAAGTATAATCATGTTCTTAAGATTATAACATCATGTTTGCCATGCATAAAAATATGGCAAAGTTCTGTTAGTGTTTTGATTTCATATTACTCTAGATAAAAGCTTTAATAGGAAAAAATATCACATTATAGCACCCATATCTAATTCATGGCGTGCTCACTCAAAGAATGAAGACTACGTGTGACGCTCACATGATCCAATAGGACCCTCATTATACTGTCGAAAGGAAACAGTAAATAGGCTCAGCATGACCTCCAGCATGACCACCATGCCAAAGTATGGTGAAACCTCTTTAGAACTATAAATGCAAGTCATCATTGCTTTCACATGGGGTTCACTACAACCAATCACAAGCCTGGTTCTGGAAACATCCCCCTGCAGGAGGATTGCATTTAGCTCTTGTTTTGTAATGTGATGTTTAACAGTAAACTGTGTTTATAAATAATAACTGCATGTGCATGTAATAGCTTAATTATATGTAAATTTAGGAAAATATCGTTCAGAAAAAAAAATTAATTGTCATTTTAGATATAAATGCACATATACGTGTATGTATTTGCTGCTATTCATATGTATAGTAATCTACATAATGCAAATAGAGGATTCACATAGATTCAACCAGTTGTCTAGATTCCTAAGTTTCCTGCATGGCCATTTAGGTTCTGTACAGCCTTATACAAAATGTTGGGAACCTCAGGACATTTGAATTTTTCTTATTTGACCCAGTCATGTTAGCCCAATTAGCCATTTTCCCTCCCTGGTCTCAGGCATGAATTGGGAGCAGCTGTGTTAAATTTGGTGTTATTGCTCTCACACTCTCTGATACTGGTCACTGGAAGTTCAAAATGGCACCTCATGTTAAAGAGTTCTCTGAGAATCTGAAATAAAATTGTTGCTTTACATAAAGATGGCCTAGGCTATAGGAAGATTACCAACACTGAAAGCGAGCTGCAGCACAGTGGCCAAGACCATACAGTGGTTTAACAGGACGGGTTCAATTCAAAAGAGGCTGTCCCATGTTCGACCAAAGAGGTTGAGTTCACATGCTCAGTATCATATCTAAATATGGATTGGTGCAATGAAATGGATGTAGGAGTGCTTAAATTGGTGATGGTTGTGGAGGTTGGGTCAGCTTGTTAGTACTCGCCATACGCTGCACACTGTATCAAATTGGTTTGCATGGCTGTTGTCCAGAAGGAAGCCTCTTCTAAAGATGATGCACAAGAAATTTCTGCAAAATGTTTGATGAAGACAAGCAGTATGAAGACATGGATTACTGGAACCATGTCCTGTGGTCTGATGAGACCAAGATAAACTTATGTCACACACACTTGACACCATCTGAACCAAATATCTGCTACAAATTACTTTATAACGGTTTCTGCCTTATTCTTTTACTCTCATCATCTTTTTGCTGTAAACACACAGGCTGGTAAGATTCAGACTCTGACTATGGAGGAAAGAGAGCAGCTCCTACCCATGCTGCGCAATGCACAGTGGGCAGAGGTGATGGGAAGAGATGCGATCTATAAGGAGTTCATCTTTAAAGATTTTAACCAGGTGAATATTCACATAACCAGTTACCTCGTTACTTCATTACCTCATTAAGAGAAACTGTTTTAAATGTTATAAATGAGTGATATGAAATGACTTTGTCTCCCAAGGCTTTTGGGTTCATGTCTAGGGTAGCACTACAGGCTGAGAAAATGGACCATCATCCAGAGTGGTTCAATGTTTACAACAAGGTATATAATAAAAAACGTCTTGCCAAGATTATCTTGTAAATGTAGCTAAATATAATTACCAGCCACTTTATTATAAACACCTTGGGAGTACCAGGCTGAACCCCCTTTTAGAACTGCCTTAATTCTAGTGTCATAGATTCAGCAAGGTTCAGAGATTTTTCTATATTGATATGATATCATATGGTTGCTGCAAATTTGTCAGCTGCACATCCAGGATTCAACTATCTTGTTACACTGCATCCCAAAGGTGCTCTGTTGGATTGAGATCTGGTCACTGAATCTATTTTCACGTTCAAGAAACCAGGTGAAAATGATTTGAGCTTTGTTGCAAAGATGGGTACACACGGTGGTCACAAAGACATGGATATGATAAGGAAGAGTAGGGGCATTAAAAAAATGGGGAAGTGGTATTTAGTAGACCAAAGTGTGCAAAGAAAATACTCCCGCACCATTACATCCAGCCTAAATCATTAATGCAAGGCAGGATGGATCGATGATTGATGACCCAACTGACCAGGCAACATGTTTTCAGTGTTCAGTTCTTAAATTGTGATGAGCCTATTGAGATTGTAGCTCCTATAGCCAATCTTCTTCAAGGTTCAACACGTTCAGACAGAAATACTCTTCTGTGTATCTTGGTTGTAACAACTGGCTATTTTGAGTCTTTGTGCGTGAAGATCCCACTAGATCAGCAGCTTTTAAAATAGACCAGCCTGTCTTACACCAATAAGCGTGCCACATTCAGAGTCGCTTAAATCACCTATCTTTCCCTTTCTGAAGTTCAGTTTGAACTTCAGCAGGTTGACTTGGCTGTGTCTACATACCTAAATGCACCGAGTTGCTACCATGTCATTGGCTGATTTTGATTTGACGAGCATTGAACAGGTGTATCTAATAAAGTGGCCAGTGAGTGCATATGCATATAAATAAGCCTTGTTTTAAGTGGCTTGTCAGTGATTGTCTCCTCTTATACTTTTTAGGTTCAGATCACTCTGAGCACACACGAGTGTGGAGGACTGTCCCAGCGTGACATTACTCTTGCTACTTTCATTGATCAAGTCTCAATGGTGTGAGATTCTTCATCATGTTGTTTGACAGAAGACTGATAATGGTCTTTAGTCATGAACTTCACATTTATGCTTAAAAGCTGATTAGTGCCTGAACTATAGCCAAACCTAGACGCCCTACCAAAACTATTTCTTGGCTGAATTGTTTTTTTACACAGTATCAGTGAAGCACTGTTTATCATTATTTTTTATATTTCATAATGATAAGTATCTACCATCCACATTTGTGAGAAGTATTGTGCCTTTATTTTATATTTGGTGTGCAAGAGACTTTGTTGCTGTTACAGAATTTACCCTGTAGATTGTCTCAGTGAGTGTGATGGTTAAGCCTGTTACTGTTTCAAAAGTACGATTCTTAGCCTAGTTACACTGAAGCTGTATGGTACTAGATATAATTGTGATATGATTTATATGATTTTAAACAAGATAGAAAAAAGACACCATAAGAACCTGTTGCAAGTGCCATAAAATATAATGAATGGAGTATATAACTGCAGGTTAGCAAGCAGAAAAGTATTAAAGTGTTATATTAATATTAAATATAGTAATAAATTCTTATTTAAGAAAATGATCCAGTGCTTGGTAGTTGCCAACTTTTGAAAACTGTAAATAAAGTTTTAAGAGTAAACCTATAAGTGGTGAGTTACCTGTGAAACAGGGTTTAAGTAATAAGGTAAAGAGACATAAGTTAGTACAAATTTGGAAGCTGTTATACTACCATAACGTATGTCCTCTCTTTCTAAATCATGGGACTGTAGAAGCAGCCCAGATCAGTCAGATCTTAAGGCATAGGCCTCCATAACAAATCATTTAATCCATTTCTACCATGTCCTCCTGCAGCAAAGGCAATTAATGGCTTGCTAAGTCTGACAGAACTTGGCTGGCTTGAATAGAGCCAACATTAAGCCGAGGTTTAATGTCCAACATCAGTGCTCAAACTCATAGTAAAAGCATTTTCAGAAGAGTGAAGGCTGTTGTGACGACTAAGACAGGAGAAAATCCATACTAATAATGTTTTGTATGTCATTTTCAGGTGTAAGAAAATGGTGTATAATTTAGGCCAAAGAATCCGAACTCAGATCCACAAATCTTAAAGCTACAAGTCAAGTCGCAGGGAAAGTCTGTTCCATGCTGGCTGTTATGTTAAACATGTCAATTAATATGACCACATTTTTAATTGTTATAATACTGCAAATATGTTTTGAACATAAATAATCCAAGGACATAAAAAGAACTACACAGTATTAACTGTTTAATATTAATGACAGGTAAGCTGAATATCTGATTAAAAAAATACTTTATTAAGTTTTACAGGAACCATGACATTCTATTAAGCAGTGGAAGTGGGAATGGTGATGTATGTATTTTTACAGTGTGGTAAAGGCCCTCTCCCTGAGGCTAATCTAATCACTAACCCAACACTGAGCCAGAAGGCATTAAGGTAGACAATGTGGGTCAGACAAATACCATTAGAATCTACTCCAAGGATTATTAAATGAAGGTGCTTCGGTGTTAGGTAGCGTTGCAATATTGACAGTCTTTTTGCCTTGAAAAATGCTGGACTGGAGGCAAAGGGACTTGTAAAATACTGGCTATGACAAAACCATTCTTGGTAGTACAAGAAATGATACTTTACACATTAGTTTAACCTAAGGCAAGAATTATATAAGGTTAAAGGATCTTGTTATAGCCACACAGCTATAGCCCTGCATAATCGTTTAGAAGACAAACACGTACATCAAAAAACACGTTGTTACATGATTGAAATAACAGACCTACATTAGTAATGCATAATGTAAAAACACACACAGTGGTCAAAAACATTTTGAATGTTTGAAGATTTAAAACTGCTGATGGCTGATTCAGTGGTACCATGTCATAGCATTGTCTCATTAGCTTCCCTTTGATTTAAATGCTCCTTTCCCTTATTACAGCTCGGATATATTCACTTATTACACAACTGGTAAGGAGAGCCAAAACAAAAGGATTTGTTTTGTGATTGACCAATCATTAAATTCAGTCATTAATATGACGACGTTCTCTCCTACAATTAACATTTTAAAAGGCTGTTGAAGATTAAATGCAGAACAGTTGAATCTAAATCTGAGGTAGACGGGACACAATGACAGGAATTGTTTGAAAATGACAATGATTACCGTGACTGAATGATTTTCCATTATATTCTGAGAGATCGGTTTTCAGGATTATACACACTTAGAATGATATCTAATCTATAGACTCGGTTCACTGGAAAGCTGCTTATTGTGAATGTGTTTTGTTAAAAAAGCTGAATAACTAAAACTGGACTTGTTAAAACAAGATTCTGGCCAAGACCCTAAATATTTGCTTATCTGAGGTATCCTCTACATGTTATATCTTTTACTGATTTAAAAGCCATTTTCAGGTGCACTGGCACAGTTGGAGTACAGAGTCTTTATATCGTAAATAGAAATGTTTCTACCAAAAAAAAAATGTTTTAGTACAATAAAAAATTGTACTATTGTCCATTTTTCATACCAGTTGATAACAGTAATGAAAATAAGTGATGTTCAGAGCTACTAAAGTCCTTAAGAACGGGCTATTAATAAAGAAAATACCTTATTTCAAGTTACTCTTCCTTTCTGAATGAGGCTGCTATCTGTGATGAGACTTTGAGAGGAGAAGCAAAAATCATGAGGTCACTCTGTATAACTTGTCATTAGATGACTTGTAACTTGTAATTAGGTGTAAAATGGTTTGGCTATTTAATTTAATTAAACTGAGATCAAAATGAACTGGTTCCTCAATGATGACCTGAGAGTTATTCTGGAGCGCTTGGTTCCAACTGAATGGCCGACTTAATTTGAAAAGCAGCATCATTAAACTGATGTCAAAGAAACGAATGATAAACGCACTTTGTGAAACAAACATACCCTGAACCTTCTATGCCGTCCCTGATACCACATTTATCTACACTAAGCTTATCTATTAAAAATGCCCAAACTGCATGGGTAATATGGCTTGTGCTTGAACTAAAAATAAGTAAATGAGTGGTTGAAATGATAAAACAGAAAAGTCATATGAACGGATACAAACATAACCTTCCACTGAGCAGCTGCAGACAAAGATAATATCCTCTGTCTAGACTCAGTGTGACTTAGAGCTCCCATTCATCTGGTTCTTTTTGCTGGTACGGTGGTTCTTCTGGACCTTGTGGACATCAGTGCTGTAGAGGCAGTCCAGGAAACCGCATGATATTTCCGTCACTAGTGACCGGTCAGGGATGGATTGTGCCATGCCGTAGATTGCTCCCTGAACACAGATTTTAAATTTGAAACATGAGAGCTATTCCAAATGAATGAATACATTCAGTGTCACCTCTTTGCTCCAGTCGCCTGGGTTCAATTACACGATGACTGGTGTCTTTAAAGTGCCCCAGTGTGAGTGAGTAAATTTGTGAGCATGTACCTGCAATAGCCTATATACCTCGCCTATGGTTGCTTCCTGCCTTTCATGCTGTGGCCTAACCAGCAGCACACCAACCCCCAACATGACCATGGACAGCATTAATTAAATATTATTAAATGTTAAAAAAAATGACACTTTTAGAAATACAAAATACTGTATGTTTGCTATATATGCCAGCCAAAACAGCAACACCACTAGTGTTTTTATTTATATATTTTATTCAGTTACAATTTAGATTATTCAACAAGAGAGAAGATTAGGCAGTAGGTATGAAAATAGATTTTCACAAAGTTTTAATGCCTAAACTGGAGATACTCAGAGTACTGCCAATGGAAAGTACAAAAAAAGACTAGGGATCACAATCAGGCACTTGTAAATGCATGTAATTAAAAGAATGTTCAGCCCAGTGCTTTTTCAAAAATCAGATTCTGTTTAGCCAACAATTTAAATTTCACTACTAGGGGAGCAGTGATGCATCGCGGTGCAAAAATGTGCATAATAGAGACTGACAAGTTCATGGGTTTATCATGCTATCTAATATACATAATATGCCTACAATCTCGCCATAATTCTTCTTCTTTGGGTTTCATAGCAATTGGCATACTGTGTTTGTGCAATATTGCCACCAGCTGGATTGGCTTATGTGCATCGTGATTGGAAGATCACTCATGGAAAACATGGAGTATTCTATTTAGGGTGTCAATGTTCAAAGCCAGAATTTGGGGGGCAAAAAATTTCAAACAGAGCATTAAGAGTTGTTCGAGTGAAGAGGTGTACAGTGTTCCCTCAAAATCCGTAAAGTAGGGACGCTATATTTATTCAAGTATTTATACACTATTTTAGCCGTAGAACTTGCAGAACGTTTGGGTGGCATCGTAGGGCTTGAATAAATTCAGTCTATAATAAAACTTTCACAAACAGCGAACACAACACCGCAGACAAAAACTTTGAGTATTTATCCGCTGAGTAAATATGCTATTTACTGTAAATTGTAATATTTTATGATTTATAACATTCCTTTATTGTTAGAATTAATATTTGTAATACATTTTGTAACTTGTGATTTTTTTAAATGTAAAAGTTCATCAAATACATGTATGTTAACTATACCACACGTACTACGCATGTGCAGATCGAGTCCCGCAAAAAAACACGAAGTGGCGAGGGAACAATGTATATGTGTATATATACACTGTATATTTAATGAAGCTATAAAAGAGCATTTTGTTTACAATTTTAAACTTCAGTTACTAGTAATGCATATTCATTGCAGGGATTGCAGTTATTCAAGAAAATGTGCATTGTTTAGCATTGCTCACACTTCATCAGAAATAAACTCGGTATGGTGAAATCGAGTCATGAGCAGAGTGTATTGTTATCTAATCACTACTCATTATACGGTCAGTAAGTTGTACAATATCATATTGCAAAACCCTAAATGAGACCTAAAGAAGAAAATTATGTTATGCAGCATCAACGCCCTAGAATTCATCAGATAAACAAACACCATCTGGAAGTTCATTCTTTGTTTAAACAGACTATTTACTAGCTTCGTTTTAAAAGCACAATGCTACTCTGCACTTATGACTCATAAAACTCAAAATCGGAGTCATAGGACTTAAAGATGTGAATAACACACACAGTACTTAGTGATCCTTATCATCTGTGGTCCACATAAGGTCTACCATGTAACTTAAACGGTTAAATCTTAAACCTACCTTCCCTGTAGTTTTCTCTTTTGGATTCTTCATAATAACGGCTACTTCTTGTTTTACATCTTTAATGAACTGCTCAGCAACCCCAGGCTTTGTGTGTAGCATAGTTACACAAATATGGATGCTGTAACCAAAGACATGTAGCCATGTTGATGAGCAGAGTTATCCAGCCATACTTATGACAATAGATTATTATTCCAAGATTACAATTTGACTTTTACCTAGAAGGGAACTGCAGAGTGTTGAGGTTCCAGCCCTTTGCTGTAAGTGCATTAGATAAACGAAATACGTCAAAGTCATTTGAGCCTAGGGCAACCACTGACACCTCTGGGTTTCCGAACACAAACACCCCCTCTACTTTACGGATGCTGAAAAGAAAATGATCAGTGTAAATGCAGTGCATTCGGAAGCACAGACGGTCTGGAAGGATTGCACAGAATGTACAGTAACCTCTTCACCTTAAGCTAATTTGAGTGCTGTCTATCTTACCCTGCTGAAATGATGCGGGCAGTCTGAACAACCTTTCTGGTGGCCTCCACGTAGCCACTCATTCCCATGTGCATCATGGTGGCCCAGCAGGCAGCGATGATTCCACCAGGCCGAGAACCAGCCATTGACGGAGATGCGTAAATTCCTCCCTGCCAGTCAGGGGCTACAAAGTACTGGTAATGGCGGTATTTCTTGTCCCTGTAGAGTACCACTGAAGAGCCTTTGGGTGCATAGCCATACTGCAGAAGTAATAAACAGAAAGCATGGCTAAGCTATGTAAATGACATATGTAATTACCTTATTTTGCTGTTTTTGCTATAATTTAATATACTTTTAGTATTTATTTAATTAACATATAGGCCACCCATAGAGGATGGGTTCCATGTTGAGTCTTGGTCCTCCCAAAGTTTCTCTCTACCATTTTAGGGAGTTTTACCTTTCCACTGTCGCCCTAGGCTTGCTCAACTCGGGATTGGCCTTTTAAGACAGTAATATTGTGAAGCTGCTTTGAGACAATGCTATGTTGTAAAAAGCGCTATATAAATAAAATTGAATTGAATTGAATTAAATAACAACAAGCTCATTGTTGTTGTTATTTTGGCAATAATATGCATACATTTCACAATTTTACAAAATCATCTAATAATCAAAAAGAGCAGTAGCAAAACCGTACTGACCATACTGTTACATCCAATTGCTATATGCACAGAATTGCATTTTTATATGCCTGAACCATAAAGATCAATAGTTTGGACATGCCTACTGAAAAACAACAACATATATTTCTCATTTACATAGCCATTTTGACTTCAAAGCTAGTCTTAAGCTAGTCTTCTTACATAAATATACTATCACTAAGAATAGTGATATACTATTTAGTATACAGTTTATAAGAAATTCTTGTTGCCTTACTTATTTGTGCAATCATCTAATCATCCAGTTGTGTGGCTTAATCATCAAACATCAGCATGGGGAAAATATGATCTCAATGATTTTGTCAAATGTTCTAATAAAGAAAACTTCAGTGAGCACTGAGCGGCTCTGACAAAATCCATGCTAACTCAGGTAGCCTGTGCGTACAATTACGGTGTCTGGAAAAGCATTTCAGAATGCACAGCACATTAAGTCTTGAGGCAGAATGGCTAAACAGAAGTCGGGTTCTAAAAAAATTTAGCTTTATCTGATTAATTGGATTAATTGATTCCTGCTGAGGTACTTTAATCGTAGGGTCAGAATTTGGCATCAAAAGCAGGAATTACTGGACACAACTTGCATTCTGTCAACAATTCAGGTAGGTGAATGTGGTGGAATATTCTATTGGCACACGGTGGGCCTTTTAAAAGTCATTGCTTGAATGCCAATATAAGTATTGCTGCAGACCATGTGAATCCCTTCTTGGCCACAATTTCCCAATTTCCAACTGGTTTCATGAACATAACAATGAGCCCAACAACCAAAGAGATTTTGTTAAAACAAGAAAGTTGCAGGGTGAAACTGTATATCAACATTGAAAAGAATTTAAAAATAATGGGGTCAGCATCCTGTGCAATATATGTTTGTAAGAAGCTTTTTTAAGAGCAAATGAAAGGCCTGCTCTTGATATTTACAGCATTTGGACTTACAGAAGTTATGTGTATACTTCTTAGTCAACATTAATTCATGCTAGTGCAAATAGCCTACATCACATACACACTATGCTGCTATGCAACTATGCAACGCCCTGTTAAGAGTTCATGAAGGTAAAAACAACAATAAATAACAACAAACCAATAAATTGGTCAGTAAACATAGTAGTCAGGTTTGTCCATGCAAAACATTTGCAAAATATTCAAGTCAGAATTTATTAAACCCTTCTTAAGGTTGTCAACAAAAAGAAAAGAAAAAAATCTCTTCTTTTGTCAGAGCAGTGCAAATTTGAAATTTTTGGCAATACCAGTTGTGCTTATTTTGAGAACCAGACAAGGTGAGCAGATGGTGGCTGCATGTGAGGTCTCTACTCGGAGGCCATGTAATGATGTGGTGTTGTTGCTAGTGATGCGCTCAGGTATTTCTATAGCGTTGAATGAACACTGTACTAGCATGGCTACGTCTGCATTTTTCAGAAGCACATCATCCCAGCTGTTGGGCAACTACACTGCTCACAAAACTAGGGGATTATTCAAAATGAAATATCACATAATCAAATATGCCCTAATTTTTCTGGCCTCAACCACATTAAACATATATGGCATGAACTAGAACGGAGATGGTGAGCCAGTCTCTCTCATCTAACATCAGTGTCTGACATTAGAAATGCTCTTCTGGGTGAACAGGCAACGTTTTCCCAGGAGATTGGAAGCAGTTACAACTGTAAAGGCAGGGCCAATTGCATATTACTGCCTCTGGATTTAGAATGGGATGTCACAAAAACTCTTTTAGGTGTAATGTATAGGTGTCCAAATACTTTTGGCCACATTTTTTTTTAACTTGCTCAAACTTTCTCCTTAGACAAACTCTTCCTCATCCTTTTACTTAGAGTAATATTTGTCTTGTGGGTCTTTGTTTGAAGAACTTTGTTTTGTTTCTTAAAGATGGCACTCAAGCTTCCCTAATTACAACCAACAGAAATGTTCACTGCCACTATGCTTCCTCTTCTAACACAACAATTGTCAGTTTGTTTTTGACACATTTTCTTACACATAGCCTTAACACTGCTTGTTTATTAATACACTGCTCACAAAGATTATGAGATATTTCAATAGGGGATATTTCATTTTGAAGAATCCCCTAATTTTGTGAGCAGTATACTTTACTGCTCCAGTTTCATTGCATAAACATTTGATGGCTATTAAACACAGAATATTTCTAAGCGACGCACAGAAAGACCCCAATAACCAGAGTAGTAACTACCTGACAACTGCACAATAGTTGCTTATCAAACAGATTCCTAGAATCTGGATAGTTCCTGGAATTTATATGTATATGACATTCTAAATACAGCTGCTAAGTATTAGAATATTATATTATTTGCATTTCAACAGTTATCTTAACTATCATTTAAATAACATTATAAGTAGGCAACTTAAAAAATTTACTTGTTATGCAATATGCACATACAACAATAAACCATTATATGGATTCTGTGATATTACAGGCTTTTGTTTGATTTGCACAGCACTGAAAAGAGTGTAGATGAGGTTTTTTTCACTTTTAAATTCTGACCTTATGTGTGTCTGCTGAAATACTGGTGACACTTTTGACTCTGAAGTCAAAAGGCTCCAGCTTGAATCCGGCCTTTTCCATGAAGACAATAAGGAACCCACCCAGGCAAGCATCCACGTGGAAGGGAATGTTGTACTTTTCTGCTAACTAAAATGAATTAAGAGTTAGATCACAAATATTCATGACATGTCATATCCGGTTAATTGGTCCACCGGTTAATGGGACCAGCCACTTATTCGGACCAAATCCTAAAGTACCGAAACAAATCCTATTATATCTGGCACCACTACCCGTTTCTCCCCAGCCCTTTACTGCCACCCACAGGGCTTTGCCTTACATTTCTTAAAACACTTTTGTAGGTCGCTCTGGATAAGAGCACCTGCTAAATACTGTAAATGTACTACAGTTACTACAAAAAAGAAGCCACAAGTCGCCACAGCAAAAGTGCATCAAATCACAGAAAGTTCTTCAAACGTTGACTGGAATTTAGCAAGATCTTGTTTTTTACAGTATTATGCTTCGCATGCTGAGTACCTATACATTGTGTTGTAGATAATTTTAAAAAACTTTTAACTTTGAAAAACATTTATTTTATAATGAATAAAGTTTGTAAGCAACAGTAATTCTTGTTTTTACATTCGCTACACGTGTAAATCGCACAATAAAGGTTTAATAAACATTTGATATGTTACATAGCACGTCCCGTCTTATAACATAGGGCATGTTCGTTTGATCGGACCAGCCGGTTATTAGGACCAAAACGATCCCGTCCGGATGTGGTCCGATTAACCGGAATCGACTGTAATTAGGTAGAGGGTGTGTCCAATTACAGAGGGAAAGCAAGAGGAGATATTTACCTTTCCCACTTCTACAATGGGGTCTATGATTCCATGAGGGAATTGAGGAGCAGAGCAAACAAGCATGGCTGTGTTCTTTGAAATTGCTCTTTTCATGGCCTGAAAAAAAAACAAAGCACACGGGCCCAATCTTTATTTAGAGTAATTTATAAATATCCTTCTTACAACACCTCAAAGTGTTCCTGCTTATTAAAAGTACATTTTAAAAGCATGTTACCTTCACATCAACTTTCATTGTCTTTTTATCCAAAGGTATATGAATGAGCTTCATTCCAAAGTAGTGCGCTGCTTTGTCAAATGCTGCATGGGCACTCACTGGTGCAAGTCTTCAAACAATTAAAATGATATAGACAGAAAAAATACTTTGTTTAAAATGTTCACTATAATTTGTATTATCTGTAACAAGGCAAAAAAAAATCCAACTTAGATACTTGCAGACAGTTTTACTTAAATTTATCTACACTGAACAAACACATACATTTCTGGATTTCTGATTCCTCGCTCAGAAGCCAAGTCTCTGTATGCCTTACAGGCCATCAAAATGCTCTCAGTTCCTCCAGAAGTGACCTAGGTAAACACAGGACAGATTCATTATAAAAGATGCACATGGTAATTTTGATGAATTTATTGCACTGATACTGCTGCATCCAATTAAAAGAATCCAACTTTTTGTGTGCTTTTGTGGAAGTTATATAGAAAGCCTTGAAAACAAATGCCTGTGCTAAATTGCCGAGATTACAATTACCCTGACTAGTGTGGGATAGTAAGTGGGATATCTTCTTTAAGGAAAATTACTGCCTCAAGTTTCTTATGGGTGGCTGTAGTTTCACTCCTAATGAAACTGTTTGTAAGCTTGAACGCTACCGAGGCTAAATATTTATCTGAAATTGCTCTAAACTGTGAATAACTTACTGTGCCGCAGGACTCTGTCCCCCCATTAAAGAGAGCACATGTCATCCGCACCACCTCTGCCTCCATCTTTCTCACTCCAGGAAATATTTCCGGGTGAAGAGGATTACTCCAAGCAAACTCTCCATATACCTGGAGATACAGCAGAAACTCAGATCGATTGTATCATGCTCCAAAGTTACTCATCAAAAAACTATTTTAATACACTGCACACAGAAACTAGGGGATATTTCACAATGAATCTGAAGCATTTGAAAAAAACAATTGTTTTATTTAAACAAGATCATCAGAAAAGCAAATGAAAAGTCAAAGAAACGTATTCAATTACGCAAATGAGATGCAAACACAATTATGGTGACTGAGTAGCAAGTGATATATTCATGGGGGTGAACAGAAGCATGTCAAACTGTATGAGAGTGCCACATATTGGCTATCAGTAGGGTGTATGGTCACCCAAGACTGTCAAAACACACTGACGGTAATATGACATGGACGGGATCAGATTGTCCAGCAGTTCTTGTGGGATATCAGATTCATATTCATATTAATTTCGAAATACTCCCTTATTTTTGTGAGCAGTGTATTTACACTAGATTGAGAGGTCTTAGCATACTGCAGTTAATAATAATTGCGTTGTACTTATTTATTCAAACAAAGAGTAAAAAAAAAGTACAACACACCTTCACCAGAAGTTCTGTGAGCTTCTCGTCGCCCCAGTAAACAGCTCCTGAAACTTTACCTGTGCTCCACTGCACTTCATCTGAAAGATATATTCAGCAGAGTTTTTCTTCATTCATTCATTTTCTTTACCACTTAATCCTGGTCAAGGTTGACGGAAAGCCTGTGGCTAGCTGGTGGCAAATGGTGCAAGATAGTACCATCCCTAGCATTGCCAATGGTGCCAATCCATTGTAGGGCACATACACTAACACTCTAAGGGCACTGGCAAGATCTCAAAGCTGTGATGTGACTGCAGCTCCACCATGCAACCCTTTAACAAAATTAAATGTATGAACTTCTTATATGCAATGATTAAAAATAACATTTACATGTAATCTGGAAGCGAGATAAGATAACACACATTTTTATTATCCCACAAGGGAAAATTTGTCTTGTTATGGCAACAAGAGTGAAGAACAGAATTGACACAAATAAAAATTTTATATATGTAGGTAGAAAAGTACTATAAAAATATACAAAATGTGCTAATCCTATACAGTTACAAAGTAATACTATACAAAGAAAACAAACCCATATTGTATAGTCCATAGCTAATAATATCATAACGGTATACAATCATAATGGTATATAATCATTACGGTATGTAATTAGGCTGTATGGTTTTATCTTTACCATAATGTCAAAAGGTATTTTTTCAATAATGTCAGATTACACTCCTAGCATAACACTGTTTCACACCATTCCTACTGACGTATGTGATATTAGTTAATTATATTAGTTTTTTATTATTCTATATTTAGTTTAGTTATTTATTATAATTATATAACTTTTTTTCTGTGACATGTTGTGGTAAAAAAAAAAAATAGACAAACCCAGTTTTTGTACAAGCACTGTTTACCAATCAGGCATGTGAGAGATTGTTCATCAAACCACTCACAGCAAAACAACTTGGGAAGCACTGATTAGGAGACTTGTTTTCTAGTTTTCCAATTTACGAGTCTCTTTTTCCACATGGCTTCATCTCCTGCTCACAAAAATTAGGTGATATTTCATTTTGAAATATCAAATTAATTAAATTAAATATAATATAATTTGTGAACAGTGTAATTGTCAAGTTGTATATGTAAATAAATACTATAATCCAGTTCTAGCACTGAATGTGTGCGTGTCGGGGTTTGCTACTCTTCTTAACTGACTGCATAAAGAGTTTTTACTCATACTCATACATTTTATTCAATTGCTACTGTAGTTATTTACCACAGTAAGGCTTGGTGAGGGATCTTCAGTACGTGGCCGAAAAAGCATGTTTTCTAACAGACTTGCAATTAAATTCTCTATTAAACCATTTGCTCACAGGAAAGCAGCATTTGGAGTGCACATTTCTTTGTGTGTTTGTTCAGATGTCCTCATGTGCACTATTCGTCAGTCGTTCGGTAAGTTAGTGAAAATGCAGTCTTTAGGCAAAGCCACCTGGTGTACTGTAGATGTACTATATACTTAATGTCATATCATATTAATTACACACAGCCCCAAACATGCTTGAAGTGACTCACTCAGTGACTGGTACTGCCTAATGCTGTCCAGGACATGTTTCTGCGAGAGGCCCTGTGCCGGTAGGATCTTGGTGTAGCTCATTCCCTCTTTCAAGGTGCACAGACTCATTGACATGTCATCCAGGGCTTTGTTCAGCTTACTCTGAATCTTTAAAGAGAGAAGAGACAGAAAAATGATTATCACCAATATAATTATACAAAATAAATTCAAGCTTTAATAAAATCAGGTACATAGCACTTCTATGAAGCTACTGACATATAATAAACCCTGAGATCACAGTGTCATGACATAATCCATGTTCAAAGGTTTTACTCATGCTGCAGCGTGATGAGAGTGACTCAGAACGTGTGAAACAAGCAACAAAGGAAACCTTTATGCGTCTTTTGGGGAAGCATAAGAGACCAAAGAACCACGAGACACTTACTAATGTGCCAACATATGGGATTTTTCTGATGAGTCGAAAGCACTGCTTCTTGATTCGTGACATCAAACCTAGAAAATAGACATCACTGTGGTAAATGTCTGATGCCATCTAGAGACTGACACACCTGGACATTTCATAAAAGTAAGAAATGAAATGATTAACAATTTCTGGCCTGAAAAAAATTATCATCAAATTATTCTTGCTTTAAAAATATAAAGGCAGTATACAAATGAGCACATGAACACAATGTAAATATATTACAGAATACTGCAACCATCTAAACAGTTATGCAGAAATATTACTGGTATCTTTCACACTGTTTTCAACTGGAAATATCTAACTGGTCAATATTATGAGTTAGTCTTCAAGAAATTCCTTAATTATACTTGTATGTGAACAATAACAGTTCATATAACATATCATAGCATAGCATATAATATCTGAACAATAAAAATAATCAAAATGGTAAATGAGAATAAATACATTTAACATAATCATGTATTTTACATAAAAATGCAATCCATACAAGTCCAAATCCATACAGTAGGTTTAAAACTATTTTCTCCTTAATCTGAATTTTTCAGATGATAGCGACAATACAGATATGCAGCTTTTAATGTCCAATCAACATCGTTCACTTTAACTGCCAAGGTCTTAAGAATTATCAAATGGAAATAAAATAATGCAGACATCTAATTGCTTTATTATGTATAATACTGTAGTAGTCTAATTACTTGACAAATTCCTGTGTTGTACCTAGCCCTTATTCTATGCAAAAGGTGGTTGCACTTACATTTGTTTTATAATATATCAGGAAGTTTTGGTGATCGAATGAAGATTGACCATGTGAATGTAATTAAAAGTGTACAATAACTGGTGAAGTGTTGCAGACCATCTGAAACAGGTCTGCTCAATCATATTTATGTTTTACACCTGCATTTTTAAGTTCCTAATTCCAGTTCAGATCTAATCCTGATGCTACAGCTGTATTATTATAAAGGGGATCTAGAGTTAACTTACTCTCCTTCTGAAAGATAAATCCTTTGATCCACACTGCCCCGAGTGTGGACAGCAGCGTAACTGCAATGATTTGCCAAGGCTCCAGACCAGCACATTGTGCGTTGATGTAGCGTCTGGCTTCCTCACTGTACAGCAAAAGCATCTCTTTATACACCTCCAAGGCACTCTAAGGAAAAAAAAGCAAAATAATTTGCATGGACAATTAAGTAACGCAAGACTGATCTCTGTTGATACTTAAAATTTGAATTGTAAAGCTGCGCTGCCTGTCATCTTATCTGGCTCATCTATAAAGTGTATGTTTCTCTATCTATACAAACACACACATTGGGACCACTATCAAAAATCTTTGATTTTCTCAACAATATGACAAATATTTATACAAATACAAATATTTGATAAATGTCTGCATTTATTGGTACTTAATTTGCTGTAATGACTGTGCGCACTCAAGTTGTCATGGACTCCACAAGTTTGTGCAAAATTTGATGCTGCATGTTGTTCCAGCATGATTTTAGAGCAATCCAAAGACCATCTTGTGATGTCACAGAATGCTTTCTCTGCCTTCAAAAGCCCCCATAAAAGCCTTTTTTGTAAAAAAGCAGGAAAGTCTATAACAGCACTTCTTGATCTCCTTTGGTCTTCGAGTAGTTGGTAATGGGTGTAACTTTTGTCATTATCTTGCTGCAAAATTAATTCTACAAACAAGCATTTTAACTAGTGATCTGCTTGCAAGATGATTATATTATATATTATTATGATATTCTGTTTCACAAGTGTACAAGTAGGGGGCATTTGTCAAACTTATAGATACATGAATTTGCAGCACTGTGCATTGTGACACATTAATCCTGTAACCAGCAGTAAATATTTCCTTTTATTCCTTCATTGCTCTAGTGCATAATGAACCTTGAGTGCTATAATACCCTGTCACTGTGGTAGCTTAGTGGTTAATGTACTGAATTCTGCACCAGAAGGTCCAGGGTTCAAATGCCACTTCTGCCAAGCTGCCACAGTTGGGCCCTTGAACAAGACCCTTAACACACAATTGCTTGGATTGCAAAACTGTATCAGTTGTAAGTCACTCTGGATAAGGGCGTCTGCTAAATGCCATAAATGTAAATGTAATGGTTTGTTTCTCCTCATACCTCTGTTGATATGCAATCACCATTGCTACAAGGATGACCCCAAAAGCCTTGCCATTTTAGATATGATAAAAATCCCAGTCATCTAATCCCAAGGATTTGATCATTAGGTCTTTACGCCTACCCATTTCTACTGTATGCTGCAAGAACCAGATGTTTGTTTACCATCTAATATATACCCTGACCTTTACACACACATATGTGATGAAATAATAATAAATCCTGTTAAATAAATAATATTATATCCCAAGCTCTGATTAATCAACCTCATTCAGTTATTCAGGTGTTATTTACAAACAATGCTGTAGGGGTATCCTGTGTAATTATATGCATATGTTATAAGCCAAAACATCTAAAGATCCACTAACACAATTGTCAACTATTATGCTGCTCTTTCTGTTTCTTATCAATATCATGAAACCTATGACCAAGTGAACAGACACTAATGTATCCAGCTGCAACAGAAACAGAGCGCATGCAAAGCTACACACTAAATGCGATAAAATAAAGCATCTATGAAAAGCACTACAGTTACATTTTCTAGTTTCTAGGAAACATCCTTTTTTAGTTTCTACAGGAAAAGCAGGAATAAAATGATCATGTAAAGATTTACATTAAACTAAATAGAAACCTGGCCTTATCTGTTTTCTACACATTTACTGCAAGATAACGATACCTATAGTTGCCAAAGAGGATTACACAGCGCAAAGCTGAAGGTCCACTAAGATATCTTAAGATAATTCTTTTTATAACTGCAAAATGTAAGCAGCACCTCACAGTGCTATCTTCAGTCTCCATAGTTGACACATACTTTATAAGATCTTTTATTAAATCTTGAGATAACGCTGTCATGAGCTAACGCTGCTATTTAAAATTTAACTTAATCACTAATTATTGCTGCTGTGAATAAAATCGAAGATTGACAAATCAGTAAATGAACAGTTTTTCTTTTTATCAAAGTTTATATGTGAAAGGAAAATGTGAAGGCATCATTTTAATATGTAATCTAGACTAAAGCACTTTCTCATATTGATTTAGATATGGCAGACTCAAACTTTAATAGTTTTTACTGTTTCAAGTCCCACAGCTGCTCTTCTATTTTGACTAACAAACGTGAAGTAATAAGTGAGTGTGTTGCGCTGTCAGACCAAGTCTACACCTTTTGGAGTGGAATTTTTAACTCCAAATTCTTTAGCAGGCTTGACAGGGTAAACGAAGACTGGAAAGCAGTTAAACAGGTCAAAAATAACTAAATATGCTTAGTCATGACTAAAACTCTCCTGGCAACAGGGAAAACTAGCTTACAATATATTTTTCTAAAACGCATTTCATTTTGCTCCAGTTATGCTACCAGTGCAACACAAAGCAGTACAGTAACACCAAATCATATTAATTAATTCATTTCTTTATTTATTTATTTGCTGAACGGGAAAAGGATGAATCATTTTCAACATACGACTTAAATTCATGTGTGGACTCCATTTACTATTAATTATTGTAAATACTGTAATAATACGGATTACTGATGCCACAATACTAAAAAAATGGTATCATTTATCATGACCTGAAACTTTGTTGCTGATCTTACAAATACAGAACAAATCAGCTTTTTTCTGGTCAACTGCTATCAACACAAGTGGAGAAAAGACCAGGGAGTGGCTCTCACTCACTTTCTCTCTCTCTCACTTTCTCTCTCTCTCACTCACTTTCTCTCTCTCTCACTCACTTTCTCTCTCTCTCTCTCTCTCACTCACTCACTCACTCACTCTCTCTCTCTCTCTCCCTCCCTCACCCTCTCTCTCACTCCCTCCCTCTCTCACTCCC
>JAVSBV010000097.1:3506536-3523258 GCA_033117975.1 Parotocinclus spilosoma
CACACACTCTCTCTCACACACACACTCTCTCTCACACACACACTCTCTCTCACACACACACTCTCTCTCACACACACTCTCACACTCTCACACTCTCACACTCTCACACTCAGCTATTCTGCATATGTGTGTACTCTGCAGTGCACTTCACCAGTTTCAGGTGCTTCAGCTTGTAATAATATTGAATGGGCTAATTTGCCATGTCTGTTCCTATATCTGCCATAAACTGCTGATATGATCATATGAGTTGGCCAACAGTATCAATTTATCGCAGTGTGTTGAAGACAGTGTTGAGCAGCTAGTGTTTTTTGCTACCAAATGAGTAAGCTGGCAACACTGCATTTCCTTTTTTATATGCGTAGGGCACTATTAGTTCTGTTTTATTTCCACAACTGATAAGAACTATGGCCTAGTAATACCATTGTACTATAAGCACAAACCCTTTTGCTTCTCCCAAGGCAGGTGAGCTTACTAAAGGAATCCTTTGTGGTGTCTGAAAGGAGATCATATTTCAACAACAACTGCCCTGCTAAATTAACATCATGCTTTGCTTTTTGATTTTATGTCGAAATAAACCGAAGTTGTAGCTTTTAAATGTTTACTAGCTTTTTGCGAGACCCTATGTGTCAGCACCTATGTGACATACATCAGACACATATAGTTCTTTATTTTAATATGTTGAAATGTAGCACAATAACACTACATTGCACAACAAATCACAACTGTCTGGCATAAGCTGTACTGATGTTGCAGTATTGGGCACCCTGCCTTCATTGTACACTGCTTGGTTAAAACAGCACTTCCTGTGTGTTGTGCTTTATGCAACATGTTTCCTGTACAACCAGAACACAATGAAGTGCTCCAATGGGACTTTTCACTTCACTTCACTATATCTAAGATAACAACTGAAACATAAAAACAGTTACTCACTAATTAGCTACTACTTTTAGCAATTAAATTAGCAATAACTTAACAAATTAAGCACTACTAATAAAGGCAAGCATGAAAGTTGTAGCCTAGCAGTTAAGGTACTGGATTATGGACTGGAAGACCCAGGGTTTAAAATCTGCCAAGCTGTCAAGGGTGGGTGTTTGGGCACTGCCCTTAACCCACAACAGTTTGGATTGTAAGACTGGAACAGCTGTAAGTATCTCAGAATAAAGGCAACTGGTCAGTGACGTAAATGTAAATTATTTCAGAAAAGTGTTTTGGTGTTTATGATGGCTTGGTGTCAAGGTGCCACTGTTGGGCGCTTAAGGAAGAGCCCTGTAAGGGAGTATATGTTTTAAGTCGCTCTAGATAAGGTGTCTGCTGAAATACTAAATGGAATTGTAAAATGGAAGTGGAGTACAGTGTGTTGTTGACATTTGTGAACACAAGCTGTTGGGATATTTCTAATAATTCACTATGTAAGAATGTACTGTAAACTTCGAAGGTAAAACCATAAAGTGGCCAAATTACCAGAAAAATACATGGTACAACTGTAAAATCATTTATGGTCTGTTCATAGTCAACCAAGTTTACCATTCCAATACTATGAAATTTGACAGTGGAACCATGAAGTGGAGCCAGGAACCACAAATCAACAATATGTAGTAGAATTTTACAGTCAAACTTTGAAAGTTCACATTAAAACTGTCAATCTATGACATTTCACAGTACATTTTTTCCTGGGCACTGATGTTACAGGCAAGACATATGTCAGCAGCACCTAACAACTTTACAGTGCTGCATTGTGTCTCTGTTAAAGACACCCACAAAGAAAGGTCTATCATTGGGTTGACCTAAAAATAGAGACTTACAAATCAAAGGACACCTCTAATTTGCCAGATATAGACCTGCAATCTTTCTTACCTCCCAAGTTTGATCGCCGATTAAAGTAACACGTAATATTTCATGGAAGATATCTAAACAAGTACATTATAACATTTCTAAGGTCGAAAAAGTAATGTTCTTCTAATGTTCAATCTAAAAAGAGTCTAATTTTAACTAGTGGAGGAGTTACTATGTATTAGAACCATCGATCGTTTGGATGTGATACGCCGGGCATTCTTGACCAAGTGACATTTGAAACACTTACCGTGTACTCCATGCTGTTTTTTTTGTGTTCAGTAGAAAAGAGAACAAAGATGAGATGCTGCTAATCAGTAAATGTTTGTTAAAACGCTGAAGTCTGTTGTTTACGCTGAATAAAAAACAGCGACTGATTTGCCTACATGACACAATCACGACCTCAGGAAGTGCACAGCATAAAGCAATACAACAGAGCTGTACCACACAGAGGGTGGGTTAGTTTATCATCGATCTACATTCCATGCGACCGACCGAAAGCTTCAGCTCACTGCTAAGGAAGTGATATACAAATCTGTCCAGAGTTCCTGCTCATGTAACACCCTAGTAAGTGACGTTCTCCCGGAAGATTACTCGAGCACCGATCGGCGATGGACTACGTGCAAAAACTAATCTAAAAAAATGGAAATCTAATTTTATAGTTGTGTAAATTCGAGCTGTAAAAAGAATATGGTTTAACAAAAATTAGAAAAGATTATTTTACCAGAATAGGATATACCACAGTACACTACATTTTTTCTATGGGGATCCATGAAGTCTATGCATATCGCTTTACGTCTCTCTTTTTCTGTCTCTAAATAAATAAATAAAATAATTTTGTACTATATTTGCTTCGTACCTTGTTGAACCTGCTCTAGTCCCAACAATAACTGGAAAGACAGTGACCTCTGTCGCCCATACATCACCACTATTCAAATGCGTCTATTGCGTCCTTTAAATACGTCCAAATACCTTACAAAGGTTTGGGCAAGTCTACACTTTAATTTATTCAGAAATATTACTGAATATTACAGAAATATTACTAATATTATTATAGTGACTTAGTCACTGAGTTACCACATACAAAAAAAGTATGTGAACAACTGCTTTCATTATCTGGTGTGACCCAGCACAGCCTGATTTCAAATTTGTAGCCCTTTTCTCCATAACGAACAGCTTTAAATTGCAGCTGGTTCAAAATGCAGCTGCAAGACTTCTTACTGGTACCAAGAAATGGGAGAGTATTACTCCAGTACTCCCATTACTTCATTGGCTGCAGTATAATACAGAATTGATTACAAAGCTTGTTTTTAAGGCTTGTTTTTAAGGCCTTGCATGGCCTGGTACCACGCTACCTCTCAACATTGCTCCATCATCATTACACCTCAAGATCCCTTCAATCCTCCAACCAATTGCTCCTAGTCGTCCCACGCTCACAGACGAGGTCCAAAGGCGATCTGGCCTTTTCCTTAGCTGCAAAAAAACTTTGGAATTGTCTCCCAGTTCATATTAAAGAATCCCCTACCTTGGATTGCTTTAAATCAAATTTAAAAACTCATCTTTTTTCTCAGGCATTTGAGTTCTTTTAAAAATATATATAATTGGTGATTTGCATGTGATTGTTTTATATTATTGTGGTGATTTTATTGTTTTATTGTCCTTTGTCTTCGTGTTCATTTAATTTAATTTTACTCTTTTCTTTTGCAGATGTGCTTTATAAATAAAGGTGACTTGACTTAAATTAGTCTTAAGGTTTCTTCACATGAACTGCTTCCACAACGTTGCATTAAAGTCTGGACTTTGCCTTGGCGATTCTAAAACATTTCTTTTTCTTTAACCATTGTTTGGTAGAATGATGTTGTGCTTAGTGTCACCATCTTGTTGCATGGCCCACATCATCTGGGTATGAAGTCTACATGTCCTCCCCGTGTCTGCATGGGTTTACTCTGGGTACTCCGGTTTCCTCGCATAGTGTAAAGACATGCCTGTTGGGTTGTTTGGTCACTCTAACTTGGCATTGATTAGAGGGTGTAAGGGCAATGGGGTGGTGATAAATAATAGCTAAACGTATACTGGTTAGTGAAGGTAATGTTTCACAAATGTTCTTTTGACAGAATTTAGTAAATTTCTTTCTCTAGACATAATGCTTCTCAATTAAACCTCATTACATTTAGCATTAGAGAATGGGAGAAAAGCATAGTTACTTAGAAGGTATCTTTCTAAGTACCTAAGATCCTTCTGGTTACTTTATCTAGACATCAGTAGTCAAAACATGAGCATAGTGAGAATCTCATTTTTCAGTGATTATCGGTGACATACAACTTTCCATGGTTCTGTTGAGTATAATGCATATACGTGAGAGCACATCTCCCTTAACAAGTTCAATAGCACAGTCATATGGTCACCTTCCATTTTTTAAAAACTTCTGACAGATCTCTGGAGTGTTGGGCAGTATCAAGAACCTGGATGAAGCATGTGAGTGATAAGTGGCCTGTAGGCATTACTTGAGTGGTTGGATGAAGTGCTATTGACACTGGTTAAATATAGCAATGACACTGGTTCCTGGTCTTTACAGAAGTTGACTGGGTTGTGTAGCCTAAGCCAGGGCATCTTAAGATGGGAGAAACCTTGGATGTTCTCAAGAAATGGGACGTGGATGGCACTGGCTATGTGATGTGCTGGAAGTGTATGATGAGTGATTGTGCCTGTGCCCATGGAATAACCATCCACAACAGACACACAACACTGAGACTATTTCCTCCACTGGAAGCCATCGCTTTTTAACTAGTCTTAAGTAGACTTTAATATAAAGCAGCATCTTAGGTACAAAACACATAAACACAAGTTTAGAGAAGATCGGTTCAAAAAGCCAAAAGAGAAAAAAGCTAAATAAATTCAAAGGGGCAAGAAAAAAAAGTATTAATTTCAAGCCTGCAACACATCCCCAAAAAAGTTGGAACTGAGGTAATTTAAGGATGGCAATGAGGTTAAATATAAATAATTATATTATTTTAAGCAGGTTATGTGAACAGGTACATGGATTGATGGACGAAAGAAAGAAAGAAAGAAAGAAAGAAAGAAAGAAAGAAAGAAAGAAAGAAAAAAAAGAAAAAAGAAAGGAAAGGAAAGAAAGAAAGAAAAAAGGTGAAGGTCAAGGTCAAGGTCAAGTTTTTGACCAGAATGGGCAGAGGATCTGTAATTTGTCATAAATTACAAAAAATATGAAAAAACAATACTCCTCAAAGAGATTGGAAGGAAATTACAAATGCAGTACATGGGTTACGTGCACAAATTACAATTAAAACTTTACTTGGCAGAAAAAAGCCGTATGTTAATGATGTCCAGAAGGATTATCTCATAGTGGAAATGTTAATCGTAATCAGACATTTCTGTAGTCCAGATCTTTTTTTTTGTTGAGGAAACGGATGCTGTGTGCTAAGTACAAAAGTCCCATCCAAACTGTTATCGACAAAAAGTTCATAATACAGAGGCTGACATGGTATGGGGTTGTGCCAGTGCAGAATTTGAAACAAAAAAGGAGACAACGACAACTCCATACTTTTGCACATATGTGGTGAGAGAATAATGGGACAAAATAATACCTGAAAAATACATCATGGTTTGGTATCCCCTGTGTCAAAACATCTTTGTGTTATGGTAAAATTACAACTATATTCAGTGCTTCATATTCTTTACTGTCCCAACTCCTTTTGTAATGTGTTGCAGGCCTGAGATGAAGGAATGGATGTTTATTCATTGACTCTTGTTTACACCCAGATAAAAATGTCAGATTGCTGCAAAACTCAGTAAGTTATGCCTCAGGCAGATAGATATATGGACTATTTCCAGAAGCTTAGCAGAAGGAAATTTGTTGTTCACAGCACTCTTTATGTGTCCTGCCATAACCAAATGAAATGAATGGAATGGAATGACAGAAGGTAAAAGAACACACCTTCTGCAATCCAATAGACTGAAAGTCAAAATAAATCTTACACACACTGCATATTTTTATGTGCAATTTCTATACTGTCCTAACTTTCTAATTTTGGATTGTGCTAATATATGTCTTATGAAGTGTACATATAGTGATCAGTTTACACACGTTTTATTAGTGGAAATGTTTATGTGGTTGTGCCACCTGATCTTTTTTTGTAACTGATGTGTTGTATTTGGTAAGGGTTTGTAGATAATTTGTTCAATTATGACTCTACCCTTTTAACATGCAAAAACACTGCCTCATGAAGTATGAGGATGAGTGCAGATTGCTGCAATAACTAAGCAATATGTACATTTTGATACCTTTAAAACATTTAATGAAGTAAATTACGTATGGTCGATCTTCTTACCAAAGATATGGAATGTGTATCAGTCAATCTTCATCAAAATGTATTTAATTTAAGGTTATTACACAGTGCAATGTTTTATATTACAATTATATATCTTTGTTGCTGGTGCTCTATGATTGCTCATTTGGATATCGAGGACTGGTTGTTTCTAAAAGCTGCTTCAATACTCAATTTAATACTCAAATTAACATTTTGACTTAACCTTTAATAATAAGATGGACTATATCGAAAAGTTTAAGGACTGTTTATGGATCATTTATTAGGACTTGCAGCTTGCTCGAGAAATTGACATATAGCCTATTGTATGGCTTTTTTAATGAGCTGTTATTGTACAAAATGCTTCCCCATTCGAACCCTGTGCTGTGCAAAAAGTAAATGTTTTGAAATGACAAATTAACTGGGGCTACTCAGTGCCACTCAGATGGGGCCCAGTGTCAAACTCTCTGCTTTGAATCTCTTAATTCTCATCGTTAAATCTTTATTAATCTGTGTAACCCAAACTGCTTAAGCGAATCGGGTTTACCAAGGGGCTCCCAGCTATTCAATTATAAATGGTGTATGTGGTCATCACAAGCACGAGCATTTGAACAATACCCGCACTCTAAAAGGAACCTCCACAGCACATTAAACTGGCATTAGTTCCTCTAAGGAGTGTACTCGAGGTTATTCTGCGCTCGATGCGCACACCTATCCAAAAGCGCACACGTCTCCAAAAGCGCACGTTTTACCTCACAAAAGAGTTGACATTGTTTGAGGTCTTGTACAAGAGGTGTACATATGGTATCCGGGTTGTAATTAAATGTTTTACGTTGTTTTTTTCCTTCAGAGCGAAGTTTCCTTTTCTTCTTTATGTGCAGTCTGAACAAGAGGGAAGATTTCAATAGCTTGTCTGCCAGTTTAGGACAAATGGATGGCAAAAAGCTGGTCAGCGAGATTTCAGTCTTTCATTGCCCTCTTCAAATGCCCTTCAAACAAAGGCTGAGGATGAAAATAAAGCCCCACCTGGTTCTTCTGTTTGCTAAAATAATAATAAATAGATTTAATAAACAATTACAGCAGATTGCAAAGTGGAGTAGTTGAGGAAGTATTAATCAAGGAGCTGAGGGCAGGTATCACCTGCGCTCGAGTAAGTCTAGCTTATTGTTAAATACTGTTAAATCGACCAATATCTCCGACTTCCACAGCAACTGGTCGCCAATATTTGCCCATACTTTGCATAACAAGCAGGATATTACAGGACACTGATAAAAAAAATCCGAGGACAAATCTGACAACCCCAAACTCACACCTGTCTGTGTTATCCGTAGACGGATCTGGCATCAATTGCTATTTGTAAAGCGGCGAGATTTGGTTTACATTGGATTATTTTAAGGCTTTTTATAACAGCACGACAGCATCCCCTATCTCCCTGCTATATTTGTCCAGTTTATTGAAAGCATATGGTTATCAGATACCCTACAAAATACATATTTAGTCAGACTGTAGATGAGTGCTTTGCGAAGATGTCGTGTGCGTTGGCAAATATTGTGCGTCCACAGTAACATACTGGGATCTCTCCAATAAACTAAGATTTATCAAGACGTGTGGGTGAGAGTAAACTTAAGCCAAACATTTATGCTTAAAGGTCTTTATCTTCAACTGCAAACAGATATCGCATGCGCACTAGGCTTTGGTAAACAGCAAATCCAGTTGGAGACCTCATGGCGCACGATAATTTGTCTAATTATTTTGAATATTAGGTGTAGTTATTGTGCTGTTTAACAACAAGCTGTTCTTCCACACAAATATTCTTGCAAAATACACCTTTACTAGATGTTTTATCTAGGTATTTAATCTTTTGTATATTAAGCCAACTGCGCATAATGAACTTGTGTGTTGCGCACGAATACAGACACTCATTAAATAACATAGTCAAATCTCGTATTAATACATTTGATTGTTTTGAAAATCCTACAGCAGGTACATATTCATCAGTAAACCATTTATGACAGACTAATTAACTTACATTACAGCTGATAAAACAAGCGCGTAAAACAACAGAGAGTCACACGCTTATATGCGCTCTGGATTTGGAGACTATGTATTTAGAGCAATTACAGCCCAAGTATAAAATGTACTTTCAAATTTGACAGTAGAACCATGAAGTGACCAAATTACCATCAAAATCCAAAGTAGACCTGTGGTAAAAAAAAATTGTGGTCAGTTCATAATCAACCAAAGTTTACAGTTGTACTATGAGTTTTGACAGTGGAACCATGAAGTGGCCAAATTACCATCAAAAACTCCTAGTAAAACTGTGAACTTTATAGTCAAACTGTAAAACTTCACAATAAAACTGTCAAGCAATTTACACTTTTACTATGAAATTCCACATTACAATTTACCTGGTAAGGTTAAGGTGTAAAATATATCAAACACAAACGCATGGTCTTAGAAATACACCTACCATTATGGTAGCATTATTATAAATGAATTTTTTTTCAAAAGACAACACACACTTTTACAGTTATTAAATGAAATCACATCAAGCACCGAACAAAACTGATGTGATTCTACAAGAAAGTGCTCTCACAACTCTGATTGGCCACTCTGCTGTCGCTTCACTCAAATCCAAGCAAGCAGATAGGATAAAAGGAAGACAAATAAGCCAGCGGGGGCATCACCTACCTATTGTACATGTAGATATATATATAAAAGACAGCAAAAGCGTAGAAAAATCAATTTGGGAACCCAATAAGAAGACATTCAGAAGGGACATTTCTACTTTTAATAAGGTATGTGTTTTTGTTTAGGTGTGTTATGCATATTGCGATTGTAACACACTGACCAATTGCACTTTGTGCAGGATGCTCCGCAAGTCCACGCAATGCGCGTACCACGTGCAGTCTACAGAGAGTCTAATTCCTCCACCTTTACGCGCGACCAGAGATAAAGCAATCACCACTTCTACACCTGATCGGAAAGGGAGAGAGGCAAGGAATGATACCACTTCACTCGCAACGCGTAGAAGGAAAGCAGTTAAAAGTCAGCTGAAATCAGCTCGGTGCAGCAATAGAAGGATGAAGGCGAACGACAGGGAAAGGCATCGCATGCACAACCTAAACTCAGCACTGGATGCGCTGAGAAACGTGCTTCCAACGCTCCCTGACGACGCAAAACTAACCAAAATTGAGACTTTAAGATTCGCGCACAATTACATTTGGGCACTGACAGAAACGCTAAGAATTACAGACCACGTTGGACACACAGCATATCTCATTGGAGATGAGGATTATCAGTGCTCAGCTGAATTGCGCGCGCACGCGGGCCACATCGCAGCTTATTATTCTGCCGGAGCGCACGAGCTGTACGCGGATCTGCTCCTGGAAGAAATTGACTGCACTTTTCAAGAGCAGCTTACACTTGGATGTGATGCAGATCATAGTGTGTATAGGAGTAACAAACGGTCTTATTTTTCACAAACAGAAACTTTCGGGCGCCGTGAATTTATGGAGACTGTAGATGTTAAACCTTGTTGATTATGCCTTTATTTTTGTACCTCGTATTTTTCTTCTAAATAAAAGAAATGTTATAAAAAAATATGCCATTTGTTCGGTCTAAGGTGATTGTTATTTCACTCTAATTGGAGCATTTACATGTTAAATTTATGGAATTTAGCAATTTTGCATTCAAGCAAATGTGGGTTAAAGACCCAACTGTGGTACTTTGGTAGAGGTCGGATTTGAACCCAGGACCTTCAGTGCCATTGGCCAGTTAAGGCCAGTACCACAGTCCCGAAAGGCAAAAGGAAAATGACCTTCATAACAAGTTTGTTGAAGTGTATCGTGGCACTAATATGATATTTCTGAGGACCTCAGAAAAATAGTTATTGATACCCATTAGACTGGAAAAGGTTACAAAGCCATCTCTATAAAGTTTGGACTCCACCGATACTCACCAATACGCACTCTATACTATATTAAAAGATTTAAGACCATTCTTACCACTGTTACATATCATCAACCTACAAAGTACACTCCCAAGAGCGTAGGAGTGTACTTATCTGCATAGTCACAACTGAACTCAGTGTAATTTCTAAGAAACTAAGTATCACAGTGTTTAATGATAAAGTGCACAAGTCAGAGAACACTAAACAACATAGGTGTGTATGTAAAAGTATGATATCTAAAAAGGATATATTATAAAGGGTTCACAAACTTTCAAATACCACTGTATGTGCACAGCAATTCAATGCTAGGCTATACAATTTACACTGCAGACTGACTTTGGATTTTTAATGGGTGAATGCATGCATTCGTGTCTGGTTTTCTCAGGGAACTGTGGCTAATAGAAGAAACTGGTACATGGTGGCTTTTGCAAGGCCTCGTATTAATCTTAGGCTTTTGGTCTGATGTTGTATTAAGCCGTTGGGATAATGTGATAGACATGGTGACAGAAATGAAAAATCCAAATTGATGTTGTTTTTATAAGAACAATTCCACTGGTTTGGTTGAAGATAGCGATATGTAGGCAGTGGTTAAGGTAGTAGACTATTGACCAAAATCCTAGTTCAGCATGAACTATCGTTCGTGATCAATGCTCTGAACCATCATTTGCTTTGATTGTACATTGTAATTGTATTGATTTTATCAGGTATAATTCACATTGGATAAGGATGTCTGCTCAGTGTTGGAAATGGTTCATAGTTCCCAATATAATTTTGTTCCATCGCTGGGCTGTCTTCTGATCAGTGTTAGATTTGACTCCTGTCATTTTTAACAAACGTGCAGCACTGATTTAACAACAGAAATGTACTATGCAGTATCTTGTGTCTATGATCTTAAAATATAATTTAACCAACTAATGAGAGGACAACTAATTAAAGCAAAGTCTTCAAAGGAATATACACTCACCAAATACTTTATTAAGTATGCATGCTTCTTTCTATAATCACTGGCTGTTATCCCATTATTTTCTATTTATTTAGTATTATCAGTTCCACTTACCATATATGTAGTTCTGCAATTACAGACTGCAGCCTCCTTTACTCCTACTGTTCACTAGTGTTCAGGGTCCCCATAGATCAGGTACTATTGTGTGGTAGTTCATTCTCATCACTGTACTGACACTGATATAGTGGTGTGTTAGTGTGTGTTGTGCTAGTATGGTTGGATCAGACACAGCAGTGCTGCTGGAGTATGTTTACACTGTGTTCACTCAGTGAGCACCCTGTTAGACACATCTAACATATTACTCCACCTTTGTAGATATAGAAGTCAGAGACAGTTGCTCATCCGTTGTTTCCCAGTTTGTGTTAGTCCTCTTCTAATCCTTCATCAGTACTCACAGGGCGCTGCCTACAGGATGCTCATGCGTGGCCATTTTTAGTAGGTGGGCTATTTTCAGTCTAACAATGACAGTGAGAATAAATACACTGAACAGAGTAAAGGGGTCTAACAAAGTATAAAGAGTAACACAGACTACAATCTGTAAATATGGCCGGTGTAACTGTTCAAATGGACAATAAGTGTAGAAAAGAAAACAAAGTGATTGGTAAATGCATATTTGCAACTATATCCTCAGTAATTATTAGAGCAAAATAAAAAAACAAAAAATTTTAGGTTATTGTTTATTGCTATTATCCATCATACAGTCAAATGAGAATAACGTACCTGACAGTTAAGATGAAAGATAAAATATCCAAATGTTTTGTAATAAATTAGTATAACTGCACACAACTACTAAAATAGAATATTTCTTTTTAATATTTACGTAAGATTAAGCTAATTAATGACCTTTATACACATCTTTACTGGGGATTCCAAGAATTCTGAAGCTGACGCTCTGTTATTCTGATACAAAGCTACCTGTTGTTATTTAATCATTTATAACCCAGATAATGTTCTGATAAGTTTTGGTTTCCTTATTATGAGTATGCCAGGGATGCCGATTTCCCCTCACATACCAGACAAGCATGTTCTATTTCATCCCTACTGACCGCCAGAGGCGGTGCGTAAGCACTGGATACCCCCCTTCGCGCATGCGTAGTTCGAGCTCGAATAACAACAAAGTCACAGCTGTGACCCATCGGGTGACGTAGCCATACGTGTATATATAGCCCTAGTCACCCGTGGTACTGTTCCCTTGAATCTTCTCGCATGTAGTTTCTCGTTACGGATTGTTTATCGTTGCTTGGAGTCCCGTCGCCGTTGGCTGGAGCTGCGTCTTTTCGCCCTCCTAGGGACTGCAACGAATTATTGGCATAGCGAGAGGTACCGCCGGACTGGGCTCCAGATTCCAGCGTCCTTTCTCGGTCGATACGCTGTAGGTAAGCGGTGGTTTCGCTCGCTTCTAGCGTTCTTTTTCCTGTATTATTGGTACGCGCTGTCAAGCGCTTGTTAGCTCCCAGAGCTTTTCTGTTACGGCCGGCCGCGTCTTCGCCGCCCGCTTGTTATCGCTACGAGCTAATGCTACCAGCCTGAAGCTCGCGCTACACGCTATAGGTAAGCGGCTGTTGTTTGCTCGCTTTCAGCGTGTTCCTGACTCATTGTTGGGGGAATTTTTTGTCTATTATTCTGTTAAGCGCTCTCTCAGCTCCTAGAGCTTATTTTCTGTTGTATTGTCGGCCGCGTTTTCCGCCGCCCGCTTTTCGTTAGCGCTGCGAGCTAACGCTACTGGCCTGAAGCTCGCGCTACACGCTGTAGGTAAGCGGCTGTTCGCTCGCTCCTAGTGTGTCCGCTTTCTCCTTATTTTTTTTCTCTCTTTCAGGGCTAGACGCTAGCACCTGGTATCATTGGGTTAAGCGCTCTCTCAGCTCCTAGAGCTTTTTTCTGTTGTATTGTCGGCCGCGTTTCCGCCGCCCGTTCACGTTAGCGCTACGAGCTAACGCTGCTAGCCTGAAGCTCGCGCTACACGCTAGGTAGGCCGCTGTTTCGCCCGCGCCTAGCGTGTTATTGCACTGCTCTCAAGCGACTAGGCCCTAACGCTCAGTCCAGTTACGTTGCCGGCCGCGTCTCTCGCCGCCCGCTCACGTTATTGCTACTAGCTAGCGCTACTAGCCTGGAGCTCGCGCTACACGCTCGCTGCTAGCTGTTATTACTTTCAGCCGTCAGAGTAGCGGTTAGCACATCTGCTTTGAGAGTATAACATCTCAGGTTCAGATCCTGCTTGCCAAATAGTGAGCTTTTGGTCTCTCTTCTGCTCGGATTGCGACCGCGTGGCGCGCGTCTGCATCAGCAGCTCTCTTTTTGATCGGCAGCCCTCTCTGTAGAGTAGCGGCTAGCCCGTTTGGCTTCAATCGGCCTGCGCTTCGTTGGTGACGGCGCGGTGCTCGCCCCCTCTCCCACCCTAGCCAGGCTAACTACCTCAGCCGAGACCCTGCGGCCCTGTTGGTGACGGCGCGGTTCGCTCGCCCCCTCTCCCAACTTGGCTGACTCCAACCCAGCTGGACCCTTTCGGTTTTTTGCTGGTTGGACGTGAGTGCCAGGTCAGTCACTGGTATAATTGGTGACGGCAGCGTTGCCCCCTCTCCCAATTTATCACTGACCTCGCGACAGGTTACGCTACTGGTGACGGCTGCGTGTTCGCCCCCTCTCCCAGGCGCCACCTAGCCCTGAACCGCTATGGACAGCTTCCACTGCTGCACGGACTGCGGAGTGAGACTCGAGGCTGAGGACGGCCACAGTCTGTGCCCAGCCTGCCTAGGGCGCGAGCACCTGGAGGAGGCGCTCTCTGGTAGTCCATGCATGAACTGCAGTTACATGCCCCACACAGTGAGAGTAGCCCGGCTGGACCAGCTGTCCCTTGGACAAGGCGAAGACCCCCCCCCGTCGGGCCAGGGGGCCACGCCCAGGCGCTCCAAGCGCAAGACCACGGCGGCCTCTAGCCTTCCTAGGAAGAGGGCTAAGCCTGATCAGGACCTTCCGCGCCAGGTGGCGCAGCTGTCCGCGGAGCTGGCGGAGATGAGGGCCCTCATGCAGACAGCCCGGTCGGACATGTCAGCAGTGAGATCCCCGACGACTTACGGACCAGAGCCCACCGTGGAGGAGGACGCGTTGTCCCTAGCTGCCTCGGCTTCCAACTTCCGGTCGGAGCAGGAACCGCAGCACCACGGCCTAGAGACGAGCTCACGCTCCTCGTCCCAGGACACATTAAGTGAGACAGGCGCTGGCTCCATGAGGGACGTCCTGCGCCTGGCGCTCAGTCAGCTGCACCTCGACATCTCTGAGGCGCCCCCCACAAGCTCTTTCTTTAGGCAGGGCCGACCTTCTACCTCCTTCTCAGTCCCTCCTTCAGAGGAGTACCTGAGGGAGTTGCATGACGCCTGGCGGGATCCCCAGGGTTTTTCGCGCCTTCCCCCGGATGGGCGGGTACTGGCGGCCATGCAAGACGCGGCCCAAGCGGGCCTAGATCGTATGCCCGCGGTAGACCCGGTGTTAGCCTCCTGCATCGTCCCACCAGACCAGGCTCTGCGTGGCGATGCCAGGTGCCCCAACCTCCAATGTCGTATCACAGACGACCTTGTCTGCAGGGCTTACAATGCAGGCGCCCGTGCCGGCCGCCTAGGTAATTCCCTGGCCCACCTTATGTTCGCCCTGTCCTCATCTCTGCAGGATGCTAGCAGGGCGAGTATGGCCACGAGCTTCTGCGACGCGGCGCTCCAGGCCTTTGCCCTGATGACCAGAGAGCTGGGGCGCGTCATGTCTTACACGACCCAGGCCCGCCGTCAGATCTGGCTGGCTCAGTCCAGATTCACCGAAGCATGCCGCAGGACCCTCCGGGACACCCCAGTGACGCCAGGGGCCGTATTTGGCCCCGCGGCTACCGAGGCGCTGGATCGGTCGATTCAGGCGCAGCAGACTAGGCAGCAATTGGCGGGGCTCAACAGGAGCGTGCCACCTCCCTCGCCCCGCAATCAGGGAGGCCCGCCACGGCGGCCGCACCCTCCGGCCTTGAGGCGCCCCGCCGGCCCTCACGTGTCTCGTCGGGGCCCGCAGGGGTTTCGAGAACCAGCCCGCCAGTCAGCCCGGCAGGCTCAAACCCGGCCCTTTGGCCGCGGCTTCCCCAGGCCCCCTAGGGGCCGGGGCGGAGGGAAGTGATGCTCCCCAGCCGGCCGCCGGGTCTTTTTCCCAGCAACAGCTCGACTACTGGGCTGCTCGGACACGGGACCCATGGGTGGTTTCCATCTTGACCCGGGGTTACCGACTCCAGTTCCGACGGCGGCCGTGCATGCCTCACCGGGTCAAGGCGACAGTCATCGCCGACCCGAGGAGAGCCCAGGCGCTGACCCGGGAGCTTTCTACTCTCCTGGCCAAGGGCGCGATCGAAGCAGTAGACCCCCTGCGGCAACCCGGGGGCTTCTACTCCGTTTATTTCCTTGTACAGAAAAGGTCAGGTGGTTTTCGTCCCATCCTGGACCTCAGGAACTTGAATCGTTTTTTGAAGATCCTGCCTTTCCATATGCTGACTACGGCAGAGACACTCCAGACGGTGGGCAGGGGAGAATGGTTCACGTTGGTGGACCTGGCAGACGCCTACTTTCATGTCCCCATTGCGGTGGAACATCGGCAATTCCTCAGGTTTGCCTTCCAGGGTCGTCACTGGCAATTCAAGGTGCTCCCCTTCGGGCTGTCTCTTTCCCCGAGAGTGTTCTCGCGGTTTATGACTGCAGCCCTTTCCCCCCTGCAGGCTTGCGGCCTGAAAATCCTCCCATACCTGGACGACTGGCTTCTTTGCGCCCCGTCTCGATCCCGGGCGCAGCGCGATACGAGCTGCCTGCTTGCGCACATGGCCAAGCTCGGCCTCAGGGTCAATCTTTCCAAGAGCTGCCTGACTCCCTCTCAGACAGCAGTCTTTCTGGGACTCCAGTTGGACTCCCGGTCCATGACGGCTCTGCCAGCTGCCCGGAGGTTGGACGACATCCTCCGGTGTGTCAGTTCGTTCAGGCTCGGGGGGCATCGCCCATACCTAGCCTTTTTACGACTGCTGGGCAAGCTGACCTCGGTCTCCGCGGTCGTGCCATTGGGTCTCTTGTCACTACGCCCCTTCCAAAGGTGGCTCAACGACCTGCATCTGGATGCCGAAACCTGCAGGCATCACAGGGTCAGGGTAACACGGACGTGTCTCCGTACCCTGAACGCCTGGAAGAACAGGGGCTACCTGTCCACGGGCGTCCCCATGGGGATGGTCGTGTTCCGACGGGAGGTGGTCACGACGGACGCCAGCCCCAGAGGGTGGGGCGCCATATGGCAACAGGAGGCGGTACAGGGCCGCTGGGGACGGCAGCACCGCGACCTGCACATAAACATTCTGGAACTTCGGGCGGTTTTCCTGGCCCTGAAGTTTTTCCTGCCCCACTTACGAGGCAAGCACGTTCTGGTCCGGTCGGACAGCACTGCAGTGGTCCATTATATCAATCGCCAGGGGGGCACCGGGTCGGCGCGGCTGCTGCGCCTGACCCAGGATCTTCTACGGTGGGCGTTGCCCCGCCTGCCCACCTTGCGGGCAGTACACCTTCCGGGGCGAGACAACTGGGTTGCAGACTCCCTGTCCAGACAGGCACCTGCCC
>JAVSBV010000097.1:3523358-3547277 GCA_033117975.1 Parotocinclus spilosoma
CCCAGAAAACATAGGGTAGTTAGTACTGCAACTAGTGCATCACATAAGTTATGCTTCTTTAATAACACATTATGTAATAATCAAAGCATTCAATAAGAACTGACATTGTTGTTATTCACTCACTGTAGTGAACAATTGAAAATGTGTGTGGGTCACTGAACCAACATAAATGATTTATTACTTTATTTTAGCACGGTGGCTCAGTGAGTAGCATTGCTGCTTCACAGCAAAATGATCCTGGGTTCAATCCCAGGGTGGAGCAACCTGGGTCCTTTCTGTGCGGAGTCTGCTTGTCCTCCCTGTTTACGTGTGGGTTTACTCTGGGTATTCTGTTTTCCTCCCAATGTCCAGTGGTGTCTCTAATGTGTCCGTTCTTCTCACCCTTGCACCCAGAGTTGCCGTATGGGCACCGGCTGGCCCGCGACCCCGTGTGGATTAAGCAGAAGATGGTGGATGGATTTTATCTTATAGTATAATAGAATTTTATTAAATTTCATTTCATTTTATGCAGGTGGACTTACCACTATAAATGCCTGTACAGTATCTTAAGAATACAAACCGTAGCCTGAAATACTTGCCAATTACTGTATTTTGATTTAGACTTGAATCTGTTTAAAAGGCACGAGAAATACCAAAGGGAAACTGAAAGGGGGAAATCACTTTGATTGCTACATTGTGATACAAATTATCCACAATTGCAAAATACGTTTGGCAATTACACCAACCAAAAATTGTGTTTTAGCATCTAGCAACACTTTGTTGTGACTCAACAAATTGATAGAACAGAACAATTACAAAATGCATTTAGTAATTACACTTGTACATCAGATTGCCAATTCTCTATGAGACAAAAAGGATGAAGAACATTGCTAAATGATTGCCGTACACAGATGTCATCAGTGTTTGTGGTGTAATGGTGTATTATAAATGCTGTTCTTGAGGATGTCTTTACCATTGAGGAAGTAACATCAACACCATATTATCTAATTCTTATAAGGTATCTACACATAATATGTAGCTATTTATCTGTTTCCATTTCCATATAGAATGTATTTATATTAATTCAAGTAACATTCAGACGATTCAAAATATATTAATAGAGTTCTATTAGGTTCCACACAATGCTTTATTAATCTTTTATTGTATGAAAGTACAAAACATTAATTCACAATGTTTAAAAAAATATAGAAAATACAATCAGAAAATTGTTTTGATTTCTCCATAAAGCTGAAACAAAGAAACAACATCAAAATATATAACAATAACATTTCCCAGTGAGTATGACAAGAACAAATAAAAGAGATTAAAATCAAATTCAGATATTTTAAAAAGGCCTAAATCACTATTTTGAGAACTTTGGATAAACCATTTGTTTAATATGACATAGCCATTACTCAGGGTTTGAGGATCCCTGCAAGTTCCAGAGAACAGACTTACTTTCCCACACTTGGAAAAGTTTCAACATGTTTTCCAGAATTCCCTAATATGATCTTTAAAATCTGTACGCAGATATTTATTGAAATCACAGCATCCTTACTGATGTGTCAGATGTGTCCTACATTAATATCCTACATTAATATCTGGGGTGGCCTGACATTATTGTTAAAGTAAAGGTTTGTTGGAGCACCTGCTTTGACATATCTATTGGATCATAAACTACAACCAGATGCTAGGCATCTTATCACTGACTCATAAAAAAAGTTTATCCCAGACAATAACCATTAAAGCAGAACCTACTTAACAAGCAAGCGTAATGATTCTTATTATCAACCCTGAAATCACCATCCATACAACTTATAACCTTCTGTATTATTCACCATTGAAAGGATAGAAAGGCCAGTTTAGAGACTCAGCCATGCTGGGGATGGAATATGAAGGGTTCTGTGAGTTCCTCTGTCCCGATCCATTGGCCCCACTACTAGTTACTTGCCTCTGGAGCTCTTGATTACTGCAGTTCTCTGCTGGGTAGTTGAGCATGGTGTAGGACTGCGTGCACTCAGAGGAGGTCGAGCTGGCAGGGTCCACCATGGGTAGGTTACTCTGCCCTTGAGACTCTTGTTTTAAATGACCTGTCATCGGGACACCCAGGCTTTGAAGTATGTCTTCTCCTCCTGGACTGTCTGTGTACTGGTAATTCATCCCCATCATTGAAGCTGTGCTTACTCCATTCTGTGCTCCTGATGTATGCTGAAGCTCATAGTTATACCAGACACTTTCATCTGTAGGCATGGCTTCCTTCCTGTGGAGGGGTTGTTGGGAATGCTGGACACTCTGTGCCTGCTGCTCCTGTCGTACCTGGTTGGTTGACATATTTTGAGGGTCGAGAAACTCCAGATCCATTGAACTCAGCAACGGGAGGCTGTTTCCATTCTCCCCTGTGGTGTTTATTGATGTCACTGGGTTAACTTGGTTGACTGTTTGCATGCCCAATCCATTGCTGGGCACAGGGTTGGTATTTGCAGGGTTGAAGTGAGCTGAAGAACATGGCCATTGGACCTGAGTAAATGATGCAGCAGCAGACGTTGCTGTAGCAGGCGCCATGGAACGGGCTTGATAAGTATTGCTGTACATGTTCGGCTGATGTGGCTTCATCATACCAGTGTTGGAGTGCTTTGCATAGAAATTTGTTGGCTCTGTTGAGGGTAAACAATACACACTGGTGAGTAGTGCTTCCTAAAACTTGAACATGCTTTTGTATAAACAGTGTTTTGTATATACAGAGAGCTTCTTACCGGTTTTAATTCTTGTGGGCATCATGGCACTCTGAGACACAGTTTTTGCTCTGTTCACATGTCCAGGAGTAAAGCTGGGTATGAACTTCATTAGATTCTCGATTTTGCGCTTCTTTTCACGACACCCATAGGGATCTGAAAAAAAGAACATTTTTAAGTATGGAAATTTGGACACAACTAGGCTTATCTGACATTGTGCAGCACTGATTTATTTCTCTGTACTGTAAGTGTGTAACAGCTGTAGGTTTTGCATTAGGGCTGACATACCATATCAAACTGACTTGATGTACTGTCTTACCTTTGTCATCAGGCAAGTATCTGAACTCCATGGGCTCGCTCACTTCCTGGTCGGTGGGGCGTCGCAGCTGCATGTGTACACTGACAGGAGACGTGATGGAGGTATCAAAGTAGGCAGGTGTCCGGAAAACTATGGCCACCTGTCTGTGAACATCTGCCTGAGAGAACGAGCCCCTGGCTTCCCAGGACTGGTTAAAGAAGCGCACCTCTATGTCATCTAGCATTTGGAATCAAGAGTGGTGGGAAGAAAAAAAGGAATAAAGTAATGAATTGTTGAAAGAAAGCACAAGCAATACAGGGCGTGTAAATTAATCACAGTAAAAACAAATATTCACATTAACTGGCGTACACCACTTTAACCACTGCTACTACTTTAAGTACCTTAAAATATTAATGGAATAATGGATAAAAGAAAAATGATGATCAGAATGAAACATAATGCATGCATTTGTAAATGTGGTTCAGGAATAGATTCTTTTTAAGTACCTTTCTGCACTTTGTCACAGAGCAGGAAGATCTCATCGCCACCTTTCACACTGCCACTGTTCTTGTTGACACGGCAGATGCGCAGCTCAGCTGTGTTTGGGGCTCCTGTACGGTGCAAAAAGCGGTAGATTAAAAAGTCAACAACACTAACTAAGACAACTTTTGAAGAAGAGCATGACATCGATGACAAGCTTGAACTAAGTGGATTGGGAATTACTGTCTCACTTTCTGTGTAACTTAAATGGAGGTGACGTTCCAGTACCTCAAGTTGCTGGGCGCTTTTAACGGGAAGTGTAAGGAAATATTTCAATATTCAGTTGAATTGCAAGACACGTTTTTAGAACATGAGGGCGAAGCTGTTCGGCACTTCCTCTTTGAGAGCTTGTGTACAAAGCACGTACGCCAGCTCGAGTATCAATGCTTCGTGTGCTATCAGCCACCACAACAAAGGATCTCTCCTCACGTGCATTACACACACTTTTTACTTGACACTGTCCTGCTTTGTATGATGCACTGTGACAATCGCTCAGAAAGAACCCAGAGCTGTAGCTTCCGCTATATGCTACAGCAGCTCAGGAAGTGCTGAATGGGGCCACATTCATTTCCTGTCCCACTTACCACTCTGTGAATTTGGCAACTTCACACCATGGCCTATAGTCATGGAATACATGAATTATGTGGCATTTTTACATGGACGCTCTTGACCTTTGGATTCATCTTAGACTTATTAAAGTTTGAGGCTAGTTTTGAGAGCTCAAGGTGCTAAAGGTTTAGAACTCGTCTTGGACTTATGAGTAATACAAAAGGAATGGCTAAGCATAGGTTACAGTTTACAATATGATTTGCATACATAATATATAAAATGCATTCTCATGAACTTATATGTAATATAATAGTGTGTTTATTCGGGGCCTGAAGCCATGCTCAGAATTATGTGGATGTGATGCTGTTGCCGTTAAGTATCTCAGAATGTCTTGGACATTCCAGCATCTGTCAATTTACATGTTACACTTTCTGACCAATCAGAATACAATTTAGCATTAATAGCATATAAAGTATCTATCTATCGACCCCAGTTCTGCTCAATTAGTGTGAGTGTGTCACTTGGCCACTCACTGTTGTCGTAGATGGGATTGGAGATGACAGGGGTCAGTGCAATGCTATAGTTTCCCGCTTCATCTTGAAGAAAGACCTGGAAACACAGGCGTACCACATTGAGGTCGTACTCTTCCGTCTGCAAGAGCTGCTCCCGGGAGACTGTATTTGCAAATGGACACACACAGACAGAGCAAACTTTAGTAGGCATAGCTTAGACTACCCTAGACCTTTTGTGCAATGTATAAACATTCAAGAGTGAGGGGGGAGGGGAAAAGAGTACGGCATCAGACTGTCATATTAAAATGTGAGTGCAGATGTGAGACATTCCAAGAAAGTTCTTTGCCCTGACAATCTATGAGCGATTCTCCCTACGTCAGGGCACTCCAACTGCCACTCAGCGGTATCCCCAGACGTGTCACTGACGAATGCGCCTACGCAGCCACTGGCTCACATCTAGAGATGCAGACACGCGAAATGCGTGTGAAGATATTTCTCAGTGCGTACACACTCCCACCCGTTCTCTCTTTCACCGGCACAGTGATGCGCGGTAGACAGCCGAGGTGAGGTCACAACAGGTGGAAATATCGCAGCAAACCGAGAGGGCCGATGACGACTCAATGAGGAGGCTGCTAACCTGATGTTCGGAACTCTGCCTCTGCTTAAACCACAAGGCCTCAGAGAGGAAAAAAAGAGAGGGTGAGGAGGACATGTACAGAAAAGCAGACTGCAGCTGACACACGGCAAGAGAGGCAGCCAGAAATGGCTAGGTAGAAAGACTGTTAAATAGAGAGAAGGTGGGAGGGCTAGAATGGGGGTAGAAGTGTGAAAATGAGGAGGTGATGTGCAAAACACGGTGCCTGCATAAACTATGCACGTGTGTGCGTGTGCGCAAAATGACAGAGAAACACATAGAGAAACACGTCAGGCTTGTGGGTGTTGAGAGGGCGAGCATTTGGGTTAATGTGGGAGGATGGGAGACTAAATACACAGACAGAGGCAGACCTACACAAATATCCAGCCACAGTCGGTACCATTCTCACACTGTTTTATTTATGATTTCTTAAATAATGCAATGGCCAAACATGGTATGCAAAAATTATGTCGATATGAACATGGGGGTGGGGTTGACTCATTGCAAGAGTAAGAGGTACAGTACCACCAAGCGGACTCTTTGCTGGACTCTTTGAGAAAACTTTCCATGTTACACGTTCTCCCTCTCCCAAACATGACAAATATAATCAAAAGTATAATCTCACTACAATGACACAGCCTAACAAATTATTCATGCATACCATACCTGGTATTATGAGCAAGGATGTTGTTAGAGGGAATAGATTGCGAGCTGGCATATCTAGTCTGGTCTATAGAGTCTTTGGTGAAAGGACATTTTAGACGTATGGATGTATGTTTAATTTATGTTACTCTCTCATTGTACTTTTTGTGCATCATAAAGGTTATAATGTGCCATATAAAACAACAAAATTAAAGAAATAAAAATTTACATTTTGTTACAACAGTGTTATGACAATTGGGGTGTGTTTATACTTGCAGTCCGGACCAGAGCAAAAAACTGATACAATGTTGCATTTTAGTCCTGGTTTGCTTAGCGTTCACAGAGGCATTCCTAACATCAAACCAAAATAAGTAAATAAATGTCACATGAATAAGGGTTAATTCATGCTAAATGAACCCAGGGTTAATTTAAATCGAACGAAACTTGCCAAGTATGAATACACTAGCTCTTCATAAAACTCTTATAACTCACTCAATCACTCATTCAATTTAGATTCCAGCTCAATCCAGTTCATGGTCAGGCTGGTGGCACAGAGCGCAAAAATGGGGACTCAACACTAGATATGTTTTAATTCATTACAGGACACACTAACACTCACCCACTCACACAAGGCCACTTTGGAGTTACCATGTCTATGAAGCAGTGATGTTGTAAAATATACATCTCTTTTTTTAAGATGATGACTTACGTGCTTTACATAAGGGCCAAAAAACCAAATAAACATATAAATCCCAGTGGTGATAAAACAGATTTACAACAGAAGACTCTGTAGGAAAGTGTGTACAACTTGTCCATTTTTCCAAGTAGGCTCAATGTTTAAGATTCACATTATTGCTCTTATGTAACTCTGATAAATAAGAAGCACAGTGAGTGAGCTACAACTTCTGACATGACATTATGACAAGTCGGTCATAATGTCAACACAAATATATGTCACACAACTCAGGTGTTATGTCATTCCACATCTGCTGGACACTGGCTTATGCTAACAAATATAAGAGGTCTTTTAGTAACTCTATAACCCTAGGTTTGTCTACAGGTAGGAATATAAACAGTAATTATAGGTATCAACCTGTAGCTTCGGCATTATCATTGCCTTACTCTTACTCTACTGAATTGGGTTCATTTTAGGAAGCAAATGAGTGGACCACACCTCAGTTCAGGAAGCTCTGAATTCTTAGTGGAAGTGAGAGTTATCTCTAAGTTACCTTAGAGACAAAGAAGTAAGCAAGAGGAAGTAATAACAGGACAAAGTCTGCTGTGAAAAATATCCTTCTGAACTGTCTAAATCGGATATTTCTAGTGTCATTTCTGTAAATGACTGTTAAAGAGCTCTAATCAGATATTAAAGCAATTTCTGACTACATTCTTATGGCCTGTTCATAGTGTGACAAACCATATTCACATAACAGCGCAGATTAATACAAATAGATGCCTGTTCTTTTACAGTGCACAAGTAGTGTTACCATTCAGAGATATTGGGGTCAAACGAATACAAATTCTATCGAAGGGTTACCAACTGGCTTAATACAGATACAAGCAACCCTCCTAGTGCACAAATACAAAGTCAGTCTGATTACGGTTTAAAATGTGCAATTTACAGATATTTTTCTAAAAAGAAAAAAAGATAATACCTTTACATTTTACTGCTATATTTAAAGATATCTACGTATGATCATTCAAAAATCACATATCTGTACTTCTTGATTTATTCATGGCGTGAAGAGCTTGTTAAGGAGTGGACCTCTACTCACACACCAACTAAATTCCCCCAGTCACATGCCACGCAACACCACATCCAGTTATGCAACTGCTCAGCTAAAAAGAGAAGTAGCATTTTTTTCTTTCCCAATGATACCACTGTAGCTGAAACACTTAACAATTTTAGCACTAACAAAACAGAAGTCTGTGGTCAGAAAGCCGAAGTGATTTACACTGCCTTTTATTGTCCTTAAACTTTTTGTCAGTATACTGTCCTGAACTCACCGTTGAAGGGGTTAATGCCTCGATGTACTCTCTGCAATATTGCTTCTCTGACCTCCCTTCTCCTTACGCACTGGATGCCCAGGTTCTGGAAGCTGGGGGGAAAATATCACATGAATATATCAGCTGGACAGCAATAGTTCCCAGCAGTGGTTTCCCAGGACAATATATTTATAAATATATTTAACAGTTCATTAAGTACAAAAGTTAAAGCAGAGCTGTAATGAATCAGCAAGAGCAAAAGGTTACATGATAAGAACCAATAGTGGAGATTTAAGCCATGAAAGGTGGACACACTTTAGTAGTTAGACAGAGAACGGCAGCTCTAAAGTACATAGTTTGCATATCAGGGGGATTCCCCTCACTGCTTCCCTACTCTAAAACAAATTCATATATACACAAGTTGGATTGGGTGGCACAAAGAGAACTGTAGTAGCATGTGCATTACTATAAGTGGGCGTTTTACGTGGGTGTGTGGCCTTCTGACATTCTGACAAACAGAAATGACTCTAGAGTGACACACACTAGTAAGTGGCAACAAGACAAAAACAAATTTTAGATATTTTATATACTAGCTGTTTTTGGCACTTACCGGCATTTATTTCTGTGGTGCCAAAATGCAGAGCGAGCTTACATTTTAAGCTTTATTGTTAAAGAGTGCAAACTTACGCAATTGCTTTGCGTTCAGGTCCAAATTCAGCCTCATAGTATCCATCCTTGCAGTCCTTTCCAACAAGGTCATGTGGATGTGGTCTGTAGGGATCGTTTTTGGTTACCAACGACACACGCACTTTTCCTCGTCCACAAGCGTTTAGAATCTGGAAGGAGAAAGAATAAATCATGTAGGAAAGCCAGTGATTGGCTAACATGTATGTTCGGTATGTGTCTATAGTCTTGTAGTACCTGAATACTTGGATAGGTCCTGTTATTGTCTGAACTTCTTTCACCTGGTATACTCCCTGCTGAACGGCCCTCACACTTATACCTGAAGCGCATGCCTCTTTGTTTAGGCTGTTCAAACATCTGGACATAGGGGTGTCCCACTAATAAAAAGCAGTGTCAGAGAGAGGACAAAACTGAAACAACTTGTGTTGGGCTGTAATACAATGTAGTGCATATCAACGAATATGGAAAACATGATGAAATGCATGGACAGTACCCAAAAGAAAAGCAAACCTACAAGGTTTAAAGTCCACCTGAACTTTAAAAAAAGCAAACATCAACTCATCAACTTCTTTTGGACAGCTGCTTGTGGTCAAATTAGCCATCACAATGTGAAAAGTCATTTAAACATTTATAAGACATTTCTAAATGCAGCGATACTAATATTATCTACAGTATTATAGTCAATATTTGTTGTATACTTACTATTATCTTATTCTATGTGCTATTATATTCTCTATTTTATTCATCATAATGCTGTATTATTGTATCATTTAATTTATGGTCTATACATTACATTTTCTATGTTAATGCTCTCTTTTTTATTACTTAATTCTTACATAAAACCACTAGGTTGCCAAAGTAGGGAGATTTTCCTTTCCATTGTCACCCTAGGCTTACTCAGTTAGGACTTTGGGCCTAGATAGTTGTAAAAACGCTATGAAACAATGCTTCACAGTAAAAAGTTATATAAATGAATTTGACTTGACTACAAATTATTTGGCCTATTCAGTAAGATTTACAATTTTAACCCAAACAAACTTAAAATGTAAATTATTACAAGATGACAAGAAAACTATACACAATTTAGGTGATATTTCACTATAGCTTTCAAATGAAACAAATCAATTTTTTAATTTTAATGTCAAAGTTTTTCAAATCAAACTTTTACATTTACAGCATTTAGCAGACGTCCTTATCCAGAGCTACTTACAACTGATACAGTCTTACAATTCAAGCAATTGTGGGTTAAGGGCCTTGCTTAAAGACCCAACTGTGGCAGTTTGGCAGAGATGGGAATTGAACCCTGGACCATCAGGTCCAGAGTGCAGTTCCTTAACCGCTAGGCTACCACATTTTAAATCACATTTTTGTTTTTGACTCTATGAAGCAACAGTACAGCTGCATGCTATCGGGAACAGAACTGGTGAGGGTGTAAACAAATTTGTTCACAGCCTTATACGCTTTGTTCATTACTATGTGTCAGCAGATTGTGGCATTTATATTTTTCAATAAATAGGTATTGTTTTGGCAATTATGATGCCTCTCGAAAAGAATTCACAACGAAATATGATGGGGCAACCCTGGACTGATCATGTGACAACCTCAACTCAAGCCCCCACCTACTCAAGGAGTGCCGAAACTCGTGAACCCACTCTGTAAATGAGGGACAAACAGGAGGCTGCATGGAGTGCAACAACTGACAAACGGCATTAGCAACGTTGCACACCTTCAAGTACCAGTAAACTTACATTTGCACAGGCCATAAGGTCCTTAGCAGGTCCATGCACGCCATACGGTCTCCTCTCTTTTTTAATAAATAAAAATAATTAAATGAATTCTGATTAAGATTATATTGCCTGCTCATATGGCTGTGTAATGCTAAAAACATAAGGTCAAATAGGAGCAAGTGAAAACATCATAATGATGAGATAAATATTACCTAATGAATGTAATAGAATTGCCCAGGATATAAAAATTCAACCAAATGATATAAATATAAATGCATTTTGATCCTTATCTAAGAAATTACTGAGACTGTGAAATTAAGAGCTAGGCCATAAAACATATCATGAAACACATAACAGATCCACAATACAATACAAATTATGCAATTGCTATAAAACAACCTGATCATAGGTACTTTACAGGAAGTCAGACACCAGGCAGTGTTGGTTCTGAGAAAGCATGCAAAACTGTAAACATCTAAACATCTGCGGACCACCACATTTTCTGCTGAACCAGATTATAACCACAATCAACATCAAATAATTTCCCCACTGCTACACCTGGTAGTAGACACTTCACACAAGTTCTCCTCCATGCCAATGGACCACAGTGTGAGAGTACCATTATCAAAGCACCTATGCACACCTGTTAAGGCACAGCTGCCTGTAGCATGAGATACTCAGTTCCTGTACCCTCAAATGCAACCAGTGCATATGGTTTCACGTCCATCTGCGTTTCCCCAGCAGACACCCCTACAGTAAATGGTGACTCCACAGGTGGACAAAGCATAGCTGTGCTTCTCACAAAGGATGCATTGTTGACCATCATGGCGACGTGGGAAGTCACTACACACAGCTGATTTCACTCACTGCTACCTACACTGCATGTAACGCAGGACGGGAGTGCCACTATACACCCCAGAAAGCTGCTCAGGACAGCATAGAGGGAAGTAGCAGAAGAATGACAAGCAGAAGAATGTGTATCTTCAGTTGACATATCGGTATTAACTTACTGTTCTGGTTGGGAAAAGAGCAAAGCAAGAAAAACATAACCAGGAAATAATGGGTCACAGGAGTAAAATGTGCTAGTGTCACTACTGAAGGGAACTTGAAGTTGAAAGCAGACAGATGTTCCTCATTTTGATTTCCTGGTTTGGATTGTCTGTGATTAATTTCAGCCTACCATAGATAAGACTGGGTGTGATTTTGAGTACTGAAGTTTTCAAACAAAACTAAACAATACACTAAAACACGTCTCTTAAGTCTTTAACGAGTTAATTAAATCAAACTTTCGATTTAGTACTTCACCTCTCTTCTATTGCGCAATCTTTATTTAAAAAAAAAAAAAAAAACATCCGGCAGATATAAGAAATTAACCAAGATGCCTGAAAATAACAGTATAAAAAAACGAAGAGTGTATATAAGCTGCTGTTACTGTGCTTATTGGAACTGTCAATACTAAAGAGCAGTTTCACCAAATCTTAAGTTTGAAACAAACAAAACCGAACGGTACAGTCTTTAAAGAGTTAATGAAAAAGTACTTTCAGTTCAGTACTTCATCTGTCTTTTATGGTGCAATCTTTATAAAATCACCTGGCAGATATAATACATTAACCAAGACGCCAGAAGATCACGGTATGAAAAACCCGAAGACTGTACGTGAGCTGCTGCTGCTAAGGTGAAACTCATTGGAACTGTCAGCGCTAAAGAGCAACTGTTTCACTAAATCACGAGCAGCTCAAGTCTGAATAAAAGACAAATCGTTCACTAAAGATTTTTTTAATGAATAATCAGACACTCTCACACTTACCTTCCATGGCTGTGGACGCCCTAATTGCAGTTTATACAAGTCGACGTGTCTCAGGAGTCTGAGTGAAGTGTTGAATGAGTGAAGTGTTACTCTATACAGCTATATGAGACTCGGGAATTCCCCAGCCAAAGGAAACGCCCACAATATATTTAGCAGTACAATTCACTTCTTTACATGATTACACATGCTCAACATAATCGATTTTTTTCATACGTCATAAAAGTAATCAAAGGTTTGAGGATCAACGCTTCTAGATGTAAATAAATAAAGAAAAAAACAGCAAAAAACAAAACAAAACAAAACACTACAATCGAAACATACACACGATAAAAAAGTTGTACATGCACACCCAGTAACTGAAAAAGGAAAACCAAAAAATACAATAAAAGACTCTTTGTAGGATGATGGTTTATAAAACACATGGATTTTAAAGAATGAAAATAAAAAGTGGACACAAAAAAGTATCTTAAATCATTGGGAGTACCTGGAGTAAACCCACGCAGACGTGGGAAGGACATGAAAAGGTAAGTATCTAGGCCACTCCACCTTGGGCTTGAACCCTAAGCTTTTGATAAATAAAATTCGTTAATACTTGTAGTTTAATTATGTCTAGATAATGTTAACATTGTTCTTTATAGTAAATAATTATTCATGGCTATAATTGAGCTTATAAAGAAATGCAACAGCAAGTTATGTATTTGTAATTCCGTTTGCAGCAGTGACAAAGATGGACTTAATTAAATGTAAATAACGTGAACGTCTTAAAAAATATTTTAATGGCGTAAATGGTAATGACGCTGAATAAACCTACTAATGTCTCTTCTCTTATGGCTGATGTGTGTCCTGTAGATTTGTTCCCATGATTATGATATGAACATGTGCTAATTTCAAATAACTGGCTAAATAATAGGCTGCTGGTAATGCTGGGGACATTCATAATATCATAAATACTTTTGAATACCAAAAATGCATAGGCTTTTTGGTGATGTAGTAAATTATATTTGAATACATAAGCTATGCATGCAGATTGTGTTATGGCAGAGCAGAGGCTACCTCTGTTACCTTTCAGCTGAAGAGACCCAGGTTCAAGCCACTGTCTTTATTGAGATTACATGTCTTGTATGGGTTTCCTCCAGGTACTCCTGTTTACTCCCACATTTCAAAGACGTTAGGTAGTTCGGCATGTCTAGAGCTTCCCGGTGGCAGTATCTGTGTACATGACTTGATGGTTGCAGGTGCTGCTTACTTGGCGAAACCAGAGACCAGAGGACCGTAACTCTTTCCCTCCTTTGGTTGGCAGGGGACAATGTGCCTCCAAGGACTTTCCCCACTGAGGACTCAAGATCATAAAGTGACTCAGTAGGGTTATGGATAAGACTAGACTAGCCACTCTTGTGAACCAGCTTTTAAAATACAGGACTACTAACCAGAAAGTGGCCAAGCCGCCACTGTTAGGCCCTTAACGTATTATGCCTTGCACTATAAATTGTTACATTGTAACGGTTGTAAGAGACCTGGATAAGGGTTAGTTAAGGTTTAGGTAGAGTAGCTGACTAATTTAGTACATTTCTTATAAACAAACTGCATTCCTTCCTAATATCATACACGATGTCTTCTATGGCAAGCAACATAATGGTGCTGTTTAAGAGATGCTGCTAATAAATTCATTAGATTTACAGTGCTGTGTTAGCAGACTTAAGGCCGCTGCTGTCTCACAGAGTTCAGAGTTCCAGGTGTGCGTCCCTGCCTAAGCACTATCTGTGTAAAGGCTGGATGCCCTAGCTTTGTCTGCATGTATTTCCTCCTGCATTCCAAAAACAGGACAACTGGTGTCTCTAATGTATTCCACTGTGTGCCCAGAGATGGACTAGCTGGATTATCTAGGGCTGGTTACATATAATGACCTGTGCTGCCAGTGAGGTCACAACCTCCATGAATTGGATTAGGTGTGCATGAAAGGTAAGAGACGCCATACTTGTTGGATGGATGAAATGGTCCAATTTGTGTATTAATAATAACAATAATAATAATAATAGACAAGGGGAGCTGCAACCTCTTCAAATGCATGTTTATTGCAGTATTACTTTAATTCGTAAACTTCATACTGTGGGGGTATAAACTAAGAACTCATTAACAGAACAAGCTTATGCCATTAGACACACATCATTGTGCTTCCATAGACTTTCAAATTATTGCTTTATATTAATAAAAAACAAAATAATAAATAAAATAATAATAATACTATACAGTGCAAATAGATGTCTATTGGAAACTTGTCTGGTAAGGAAAAACTTCAGTGTAGGCACAACCATCACCCCTTAAGTCTTATATGTAAATCCTATTTCCGCAGTTTCTTACAGCTCTGTCACAAACTTTGACTCTGGTTTTATCATGTCTTTTTTGTTTTCAATGTATATTGCTTTTTCAGTTTTTAACCTTCCAATTTCCTTATGGCTGTACCAAATTTTGTACACTGCTGATTGGGAACAACAAACCACTAATCTTGTGTTGGATTTTTTTTTTTCTTGAAACAGTAACCATCATTTCCATTGTCTCAATTGTTAGCTATTTTGCTTGGATCACATTTTCTTTCCGTTTTCAAGGTCCAACAGCTTGTTACGGTTTGCATGTGATCCTAGCAGCTCCAGAATATATTCATTTGTAGTGCCGGTATTTATTTTAGAAATGCATATTATAAAGAAACTAATTTATTTTGTCTCCACTTGCTTTGGAAAGAAAAATATGTAATTGATTAGAATTATTTAAAGTATGTTTTAGCAAGCTCAAATTTTCAGCTATTAATGAATAAATAATAATTATTAATATAATAATAAATAACAGTAATAATAATGATGATAAAAATCCAGTTGAGCTTCCTCTAAACGAATTAATCATTTTTTTCGCTTAAGGTAAAGTAGTGGAAATAACTTATCCCTAAACAAACTACACAAGTGTATATTAGTTTCTATTATATTGTAAACTAAATTAACATTGCAGTCGTTATAAACGAGGCTCACACAAAAGGTAATTTTTTAACCAAATGTTTTGTAGAAGTCCCGTTTACAGGAAGAGTAGGTGGTTTATAAAACTATGTACCTCAGTGAAAAGTGTATTGAGGTAAAAAAAAAAAAAAAAAAAAGTGCACCCAACGCAAATAGTTAACGTAAGTACAGTGTTAAAAAAAAAAAGCTCTTCATTTGAAGGGCATTTTCATGTGACGTCATTCACACACGCGAACAAATGGGAATCTTCCAGATAGCAAGAACGAGGACGCTTAGTACATATCATGAAATTATATATAAGCAGAGACCGTTCAGCTGTCAGGATATAAAACGCAAAGCTAAATTGCACCTAAATTAAAAATGACTGCGCACACTAGAAAACCAAATAGCTGAGCTGAACAGGTAGGTACGGATCTCCGTTGACGTGCTTACTTCACACTTGAGTAGGAGTAAGCATACGTCAGGAGGTGATCCTTACCGCAAGGAAGCACTATACTGGAAGCTAAAATACAATCTGATGTCTTCAGTTCTACTTCTAATGAGCTTTTTTTCCCGATCAAGCAGATTTGTGAGAAGGCGATCTTAAAGATAGAACCAAATCTCGAAAAAACAAGGCATGGTATGACTTGGACCTGACGCTTAAGTTTATACAGGACGTGATAACATCGCGTTAATACTACTGGAGGCCATGTTCATGAGGTATAACGAATTACAACCACGAAGCCATGTTGACTAGAGATCATCTGCTCTTAGGTTCTAGGAGTAGCAACACTGGATCATTTCAGCAAACTTCCAAGAGGGAAACGCACTGCCGACTGTAGCATAATGGAATTTACAGAGTCCTACTTACAGCTTATGGGCAGAGAACACACCAGACACGTTATGGGGTTTTGTGAATTTTTATGGTATCTCAGTTTCAGTGTGGCAGAATGCATTACATACAAAAACATGTCTCGAAATAGAACGTTTGCCCTTAAAAACCATCTGACCCTATACTGGATATAGTTTGTATTTTCCCTTAAGCAACTTTCAAATCAAAACGGAATAGGTCGGAATGAATTCAACAGATTCTTGAAAATCCAGATGCAACATGTGCGGTATAAAAGGTTGCATGGTACAAATAAGCGGAGATGCATTAAAAAAGTTGAATGAACCCCAAAAATGAATAGCAAGCCACTTTTAATATAAATGGGTTTCTTTACATGTATGGAGAGAACAGTGGTTTGTGGAAAGGAAAAAAAAAAAAAAAATGAAAGCACAGAGAAACAGTTCTCAAACTGCCCCCCCACACACTGAAACCAAGATGCTGCCAAAGAAACCTCCATGGGAGGTGCAGGGGTGAAGCCCTAAAGTCAGGGAATAAATCTGTCACACACACACAAACACACTCACGCTGTCAAGTTAGAAACCATTTGAGCAGAAAACAAGACCCACATAACCTGTTCTGAATTCGTGACCTTACAAACCGTATGCGACTTTAGCCGGCCCACTTTGCAGCAGTTACGGTAGGCGTATCCATGATGGGTTAGTGGGTTAATATCTGTAATTAGGTCATGTTCAGGACAAGGCAGGCCCCACTCCCCCCCCCCCCCCCCCCCCCCCCCCCAACAACCTTACGGTCTAAACCTTATCCTGAACCTTAAGAGTAATAGCAAAAGACTAAAGGACAAAAGTTGGCCAAAACACTTGCGATTCTTTTACACAAACAAACAAGACATTTTTTTGATTTTTTTTCTTAGTAAAACTAAATTTGAATGTATAGAAAATTTAACAATGATTTTAAAGACGTTATATACAAACGACCTCTCCTGTACAACAACTTACATTTCAAAATGCTCCGTTAGGTGTCCACTTAGCACTGAAACACTGAGGCAATATAAAACAAATCAATAGTCTAATACTTTGCACTGATACTGTCGTCAGAAAGATTAGATGAGCACCTGTGGCGGCCAGAATTTAAAAGCACTACTGTCCATAGGCATCTAGCTCTGAAGCAGTGTCAGAGTGTAGTAAATTAAGAAAGGGGGTGGTGGTCCAATACTCCTGGAACAACTGCCCCACACAGCTTTACCCATGGAGTGTTCATTGCTATCGGTTAAGAGTGAGTCGGATTGAGTTCTTAATGACACGCAGGTTGCTTGTGGGAATTGGAGAGGAGGCATCTGGCAGTTCTTTACTGGGCAGTCTCTGTAAAGTAAACATACAAATTAAGTAAGACAGTTTCTTTAGTGTTTTGACAGACTTAAAACTAACACGTTATGTACCTGAGTTCTTGATGTATCAATAGTTGGAATGGGCATAGGCTTTGTAATTGAAATCCCCTCCTGTTTATGAGACAAATGTTAACATTATACAGGTACAAAATAAATGTGAAATTGGAGTTGTAACCTAAGCTTATGACATTAAAATTTAGGTTATCTCACCGCTGCAGGGTCATCTTCACTATCCAAGCCATTAGAGGGAAGCGGGTATGGTTCTTTGAATGCAGAATCGTCTGAGATCGTCTGCTGTACAAACACAAACAATTATAAAGCATGTAAGTATCTAGCCAAGTGAAGACAACCTGAAGTAAGAAGTAATTCAAATGTTACAGTGGAGCTCGGAATTTAACCGCCTCTTCACTGAATGGCTCCTTCCCTCCCAGACAGATTAATCCTACTTACATTTCTTCTTATGGGGAAATCGGATTCAGATTTCAAACAAATTAAGAGTTGAATTCTGAGGTTTCACTGTATACAGGTGTGTGTCATTCAATTGTCATGTATTGTGCTCTGTGAAATGGGACGTTGACCAAAATGTTTGCTCACCAGACATTACCAGTCTGTAACGTAATGGACATTTTAACAAGAAAACTGCTTGCAAACAATCCACTAAAATACAAGTGACTGAAAAGACTTGATACTTTTGTTTCACTGAGAAATGCATTGAAATATTGTATTGCAAGCAACAAAATATTAGCTAGATGAAGCAAAGACTCACCGAGTGAATTATTTCCTATTGCAATTTAGAATTAAGACCTTGGCTGTTAAATCTAATGAAGAACACATGACTGCCTTTTAGGTTGATTAATAAGAAAACAAATGCCTATACTAGATATCTGTCCAAAATGTCATCTTTTACTTCAACATGTGACCCTTGGGTGGTACAGCACTCTAAAGATCATTTCCAACCATTTCATTTCGACCCCCACCAAGCTCTGTGCTCTTCAGGGCTATGCTGACCAAGAGATGCGTGTGCACGCAATTTTTGGATCAGCCAAATGTTTTTGTATTTAAGCAAGGAACTCACCTGCTCATGTTCTTTGAGTTTTCTTGGCGGCTCCTCACGTGAAGGTGAATGGGGTCTCTTTGGTGCAGCTCCGTTAAGGCCATTGGTCAGGACAGGTGGGCTGCTCATGCGTGGTGTGACATTTCGGCCCACCATGGTGGGAATGGTACTGCCTGTGACAGGCACTGTGAACTTGCTATCCATGGTGACAGAGCTCTCTGAGATGGGAGAAAAACGACCCATAAATATTATCACCAGACAACTTCTTAATAAAGTTAGACTTTAAGACAAAAAGCACCCACTCGCTCCAATGACTGGTATAGACATTCCTTGTTCTGGGATAGGTGGTGAAGGCGCCAAGACAGGAGAGCTATCAACAAACAGTGGAATAGGGGGCTTTGGTGGGGTGATGCTGTTTAAAAAAAAAACAGCAAAGTGGTTAAGACAAAAACCCTGAGCCATAGAAACATTCAGAGTAACACAGAACAAATACAAGCAGCGCATTCGCATATATGGGTTTAAAACAACCTGTCATCAGGAGTGGAAGCAGAATTGCAGCCTTTGCTGACTGGGGTGGGAGAGCTAAAAGGGGTGCCTGTATCTGTGTCTCTGGAACTGTCCAGTTGGCTGCCATCCAGTGAACAGCGTTTCAACCCGCCACCATTAGAACTGCGATTCAGATCTCCCAGGCTCTGACAAGTACACAAATTTAAAGTGATTTTGAGAATCAAGACAGTTCAAACGTTTGCAGTGCTTTTCACATTTAACCCACCATCTACCATCCAGACACCCTTAATAGTGACCTTTCTACCCCATTGATATGTATACCTTCTTTTTCCCTCTGTGCACAAGCTCAGCAGGCAGATATTGATGCAACTGCTTTCTCCTCACATGTGTAGCTTCAATAGTCATCCCGTCCTTCAGCATATTAATGTTGCTGGCTTGCCTGTAGACTGCAAAGAAAATAAAAATTAGTATCGATACAGAATTTCTATTTCACCTTATGAACAGTGATTAAAAAAGTGTTACCAGTGTCTGTGAAGGACTGGATGTCATATGTCAGGTCAATGTTCACACAGTCTGCGTTCTCCAGTTTTTTGAAGATGATCCCGATAAACCACATGGAAACAAATTCATTGCTGTAAATACAAGATGATAAATCATGTGGCTAAAAGATACAAATGCCTTTATGTTGCATGACAAGTGGAGTTATTTATAAAAAAAAAAAAAAAAAAAAAAAAAAAAAATTTTTTTAAATGACACTTAGATCAACCAAGTCTTGGGAGTTGGCAAAAACATTGACCAACCATAACCACTGACAGGTGAAGTAAATGACATTGATATTGCAAAGCTCTAGGCAATATTCTGCTGGAAAGTCTTAAGCCTTGGTTTTCACAGGATGCTAATTACACCCTTTCATAGTCATAGCATTCCCTAATGGCAGCAGCCTTTTTCAGCAGGATAATGCACCTTGCGACACTTCATAAAATGTTTAGTAATGGTGTGTGTGTGCAAGTTATTGACTTGCCCTAAAAATTCCCTAGACCTCAATCCAATTAAGCATATGTGAGATATGCTGGACAAAAGTCCTCGTAGAGGCCTCGTCACATCTTACAGTATCTGTTGCTGACATCTTGGTAACATACCACAAGACACCTTCATTGTTTTTTTTATCCATACTTCAATGCGTCACAGCCTAGGCGGCCCAAGTGGGGCCAACAATATTTGTCAGGTGGGTTTAGTGTTAAGGCTGATCAGTTCATGTGTGACCCACTGAGGTGTTCTCAGAGTATTACTCGAAACAGTCAAGATACTTACTTATTTCGATTCTCCTTCGACCAGGGGAAAGACTGGGGGTTCACATGTGCAAGAGTGATGTATTCATTTCTTTCCAAGTTGCCAACCAGAACTCTGATCTTGGACTCTACCAAGCCAACCCTAAAGAAAGACAAAGAAGAGCTTGAAGACCCAAATGGTTACCACCTCTGATTCAAGTATTCAAGAAAAGTTTTGTTTAGATGTTATAAGAAATAAATAACCTTTATTTACCATTCCAAGTGGTTGTCCTCTGTGGACGCACTGGCAGTCAACACAATATAATGTCTGTAACAAACAAATAGGGGTTTTTACACCTGCAACATTTGTGAACCACACGAAAATTTGAATAGCACTTTCAGTTATACTTACTTGTATTTTTGAAAAAAGTTAGGTGGCTCAAACAACTTGGACCATTCAGCCTTACCCAGGAGAATTTCGTCTGTAACTGTAAGACCTGTATGTGTGTTAGGGAGTGTAGGAAGAGAGAGGATAGTGTTGACATGACATTTTCATCTCAACAATTCCTGAAATGATAACCATTACACATTTCAGATTAATTAATGAGATGCAGGCATAGCATTACGGCCACCTTGTTTCTACACTCATTGTCCATTTGACCAATTTAGCTTCATACAGAAATGTTGGTGGCTGGACATTTTTGGTAGGTAGAATATTTGTTGGCACTGCTCTGTCTGATCCACCACCACAACAACACACCACCACCATTTCAGTGTCACTATGGTAGTGCTGATAATCTGTGCGAGTCCCATTGGGTTTCTGACAATTAGAGGGCAGAGTAAAAGGGACAAAAAGTATGTACACAAACAGATGCACTACAGCCTTTAACTGTCCAACTACGAGGTGCATCTATATGATAAGTGAAACTGGTAACATAGACAATGAATGTAGAACAAGTAGGTCACAATGTTATGAATACTCAGTGAATAAACACACCAGCCACTTTATTTATAGGTATTTAACACTAACAACCATGCCATGTTTAAGTCAGGCTGATCGGAGTATTTTAGAAACTGCTGATCTAGTGTGATTTTCAAGCACAGCCATCTATTGAGTTTACAGAGAGTTGTCTGACAAAGCTGATGAAAACTCAAATAGCCTCTTGTTACAGCTGAAATAGAAGAGTATCTCTGCATGCACAACACCGAGCCTTGAAGCAGACCGGCTACAGCAGCAGCAGACCAAACTGGGGCATACATTGGTCAGCTAAAAACAGGAAACTAAGTAAACAGTTCATGTGGGCTCACAAAATTGTACTGTTGTCTCAATCTTTGCTATGACATTCAGATGGCAGGGTCATAATTTTGTATAATTTTTATCAACGGTTCAGGCTGGTAGTCAGTCTAATGGTGTGGGGGATATATTCTTGGCACACTGAGCCCCTTCATACCAACTCAACATTGTTTAAACACCCCAGCCTACGTGCATACTGTTGCAGTCCATGATCCCTTTATGATTACAGTGTACACATGTTCTAATGGTTACTTCCAACAGGCTAGTTCACCGTACTCAAATCCACAGTCACCAAATCCCAATCCCATAGAGCAGCTTTAGGGTCTGGTAGAATCGAAGATGCACAACCCACATAGCTGACAAATCTGGAGTAGCTGTCTGATGTTATGTCAGTATGAACCAAACTCTCTGAACAATGTTTCCAGCACCTTGTTGAATCACTGTATAAATTATTTTTTTATTACTCTACCAGATGTTATATTTGATTATATTGAAACATCAAAACTTATCAACGTTAATATTCATAATGCTGTACAAATGTACAAACCATATTTGAACTCTTCGTTCATGATGGTGCGGGTAGAGGTGGAAACGTTGTAGGTAGAATTCTGCTGGGGATATGCAGGAGTGATGATTGGCATTAAATGGTACCTGTCTGAAGGGTTTACCTAAAGACACAATAGAAGAGGGTTGATGCAAAGCATGCCATTTATAGCCTCTGGATGTTTTTATCTTAACCCTGATGCACATACCCGTGGGTCCCAAACAGGCAGATTCAAGTTACTGTCTTCAGGCTGTTTTAAAAGGACAGGATTTGGCCATTCCCTGGTTGTGTGAAATAAAAACAGAATACAAAACTTAAGGAAATTATGAAAAAACAGCAAGCAGCTAGCTTATTGGAGACAAGTCCAACTTTATGCAAACTGAACATTCTAATATTGCATAGAGCAGTAGGTTGAAGACAGGGTATAAGTTCAGCTGAGCAGTGGAATATGAGAACAGAAACAGCTTGAAACTTTCTAGAACCAGGATCCACCGTTTTATTTGCTCAGCATTTGATGCCATGCCTACACACTGGTAACAGAGTATTGTGTTTTATTATGTGGTTTTAATTGTGTTTTGGACATCATCATCATCATTATGCAGTATTTTCTTTACAACGTGATGTTTAGCTTATTTTCCACATAGTTATGGGTATTTCTAGTTTGTGTCAGTGGGACCAGACGGTCCAGGGTTCAAATCCCTCCTGTGCCAAGCTGCTAAAGTTAGCTACTTGAGCAAAACACTTGCTTGGATTGTAACAGTTGTAATTGCTAAGTTTGTATCCATTGTAAGTAGCTCCAGATAAGGGTATCAGCTAAACTTGTAAATGTAGTGCACTTGGGGCATTTGCTGTAGAATTTTTTTTGTTATTGTTGTGTGGCATCTTTAATATATCAAGGGGTTGTGTATGGGGTGTTTTCCATTTAACTGGTATTGGGACATTGTCCAAATCAATATCTGGTCCAGACAGTTTGCTCTATATATGTTGAGTTCTGCTCTTGGTTGGGCATCTCTCTCTCTCACATAATTCCTTTTGTGCTCATATGTATGAGAAAAAGTTGTCACAACTGGAGTTCATGGATCTATCCATTTGCTCATTGTTACAAAATACATTTTTAACCTTAGTTAATCTTTGAGCTTCTTACCATTTTGAAAAGACAAGGAAAAATTTGTGCACAAGTGTGGCAGCCACAGCGTTTGGGTAAAGTTGGCAGGTTCGGGCCACAAGCATAGCCCAGGACACACCACCGAGGAAGCCAAGCATGTTAGAGTAGATCCCACGACCTAAAGAAAGAATATCATGCTTGTGAAACTTGGACATAATGTGTGAAGATGCTGTTTAAAAAGACATGCAAAGTTTCCAAAATTTCAGAAGTTATTTGAGCTACTGATCAGATGGAATCTGGTTAGCACTTCAAGTTACACCTGCTAAATGCTGCAAATGTATTTACTCGCTAATGCTCTTCTAGAACATGTGCACTCGTAGCTTTATTTCCTCTTTTTGAATATGCTACATGCAGTATTGCTGTATAGTATTTGGTTCATGAATTCTTGTACATGGGATATTCCGAAAGTATACACTTTACAGTTAGTTACACGTTGGACTTGTTTGTTAGCCTTTACTTAGATAAGCATGTGTAAATCTTTGTGCATTCATAACCATACGTGTGTGTGATGAATGACCCCATGTGTCTTAACTGCCCAGAAGTAAACAATAATTATTCTTGAACTTTCTAACGGGAACCACAGATGGTATGTGTACAGATATGGCAAAATCGTAAGTTGTGCTCTGGTGCCCCCTAGTGGGATTTATTTATTTGGTTTTTATTATGCCACTTTATACACTTTTAAGTGTTATGTATGGCATACTCTGTTTTTCAGTTCCAGTGTCTTTTTCTTTATGTGTCCATTTGTGTTCTATAATTTAGCTTTAACTTTTATTCTTGCC
>JAVSBV010000097.1:3556292-3577475 GCA_033117975.1 Parotocinclus spilosoma
ACACACACACACACACACACACACACACACACACACACACACACACTCACACACACACACACACACACACACACACATTAGATTTATTGAATAGGCCGTATTGTGTTAGCGGTTTTTTATTGCAGGAATGTGAGTGCCACTATTTGACAGATACCCACCCACTTAGTCTTTACTATAAATGTATGTGTACTCTTATCTCCTGCTTGCTCTTGATGTTTTCTTCTTTGTACTGCCTCTCAGGTTTCAGTGTCCAGAGGTAGTAGCTCTGAGTTTGTGAGGTCACCTTGACTGGTAGTGTCACTCACTTAGAGCCAGTGCCATCCAAAACACTCAGTGTGATCAAATCATTTGGGCTCTGATGGTTACAAGTTGCAGAAGTCAGTGATATAATACAGAAGAAAGTCAAACTGATTGTTTATGGATAACTAGATGGACACTGACATGCACTAAAACTAAAGAGCCTTTGTCATGTCTTCAAGTCCATGACGGACTCCTAACATGTGTCCGGTGCAAATGGTGCATGCCAAGACCGAGTAAGTGTGTGTAAGACTCTGCTTGTGTGTGAACTGGCCGATTGCTTGCTGTGTTCATGTTAGTATTGGATGCTTGCCTAGTTTTAGTGGATTTCACTGTGTGCACATGGAGGTGGTAAATCCTGGAGACAGGAAAACTTTGGAGAATAAATCTTCTTGTTTTTAAAATTTTTTGCAGAATTATGATAGATAATAATACTATACACCAGCACATACAATGAATTTGCAATTATAAGTGTATTTAGGCATATAAGACATGCTTGTGTAATTAAAGTTATCAGTTATGCCAAGATTAATTATGTGTAATGTTGCCATTATAAATGTGACATGTAAACCCAGACTTGAAACAAACAAATATTTAAACAAAAACAAATGGTGAAGTAAATTCAAACAACACGTTAAACTCTCGCTAACTGTACTTTAAACACACAACTGAAAGGTGACATTCATAATTCTTTCCAGAATGAGTATAGAAACATGTGCGCACATTGTTTTCTCTCTACAGGTACGTTTGTGTGTCAGGTCTGAGCAGTAGCTGCCCTTTGTTTGTCTGCTCCAGATTTAGCCTGGCTTGCTGAGCGTGTAGTTTTGAGCAGTGGTGTAATCTTGTAGCACAGTGGCCGAGACTACATGGGTCATCACCCCTCATGCAGCCCTGAGAAAAGCCTGCCACATATCCAGTTTTCCTGTCAATAAGTTAATGACATTATTTTTAGATTGTAGTAGGTTGAAGCAGATCAAACCCTGCAAACAGCATTGTTAATATTACTAATATTGTTTAATATAGTTCTGACACAGTCTATATTTTATATATTTTCCTGTATTACTAGATTCCTGTTTAAGTTTTTTTTTCATATTTCTGAATGACATTTAATTTCGCTTAACATAACATAATATAATACATAACTATAAAACGTTTTTTTCAGGGTTACTGTAAAGCTTTATCTGTCTCTATCACCACTCATCACAGCTACTCCTTACAATGTAGATTATGAAATGTTTGTCTGATTATCATTCATAATTACATTATAAACATACTAGCAATGAGCAATGTTAATGAAATGTAATTTTCTTTTTCTTAAAAATGCTTAAGATGATAAGAGGTTTACAAAATATGTGTCTGCTTGTGTACACAGTGGGTAATTTGATAGTGATATCACAATTATTGTATTTCATTTGTAAAATATTTATCGTAGTTTAAGCATTTACCATTTCTGCCTACTATGGAAAAGAAAGGGTTACCCCGAAGTCATACGAGACACGTATAAACACTCTGCCCAGAAGTCTTACAAGACACATATAAACACTCTGCCCCATTCCTTTGCGTATGCAGGCTTGCAGAGGCCCAAGATTGACTTGTGTCGCTTTGATCTACAGTCTGCTGTTCCATCCCTTACATCCAGAGAGCTGGGCCAATCATGCTGTCTTGGACCCCTAAACACACAAGCCAGTGTTGTCATTAGAACTCTCAATTAGAGAGCAGTTGCTTTTCTCATATGCCTTTCGAGAGACTGTAATACAATTTTTACAGAGTACCATGAATGATGGGGCACCAACTCCATGGTTACTCACTGTAACTGACAGGATGCTAAAGTGAATTTCCATGTCAGCTATTAAAATTCCCCATTACTTTAATAATACTGAACTTAATTATACTGCAACAGAATGACTAATTGCCGTTTTCCTGCTAAAAAAAACTTGGAAGTTGGTTAACAGGAAAATTGTTAACCCACACTTCTAGACATAGAAGAATGCCTGTGCACATACTCGCGCTCAGATGGATACACATAAAGCCCCTACTTCCTGACTGAACCTTACTGATAATTTGCTGAGGCTCATTTGAATTTTAAGCACTTCTTTAATCTTCAAGGCCTAAATTGCTTTATGAATATGCATGGTATGGGCAGACTTTAGTTCATTACCTAGTTGTAAATTCTAATGACCATTAGATCCTCTCAGTAATTGCCAATTGTTTTGCATTTTTGATTGGCCTATTACCATGTGCATTCCGAACACATCAGCACAGCCCGTTAGACCTTTAACAGGGAGCCGTGTGTATTTGTGTGTGTGCGTGCTTGTGTAAGTGTACGTGTACTGTATGTGTGTGTGCTTACTTGCGCAGGGGAGGGGATTCTGTGAAAAGATAAATGCAAAAATGCTTATATTACATGCATTTTCTTTTTTTCTAACGGAGAAATGAGGGATGTAAATGAAGGCTGCGTTCTGCACGTGAAGATTGAAAGTTCACCAGGAGATTTGACATATTTAATTTACATGATGACTCGGCACCCCTTCATTAAAGCACTTTGCATGCAGCGCCACAGTTAATCACTACTGATCAGCCTCAGCATGGCAACACACACACGCGCGCACACACACAGACACACACACAAGAACACAGAAAAGTCCTGCATCTCTCCCATGTAGCCATCCTTACTACAACACACTCGCTCACACTTTCTCACTCACATTCACATTTGTACACCTCTCATAGTATGTGTATGAAGCTGAGCAGGCAGCCAGTCTTTATGTCCTCCACTTCCCCTGCGTGGAAGCAGATGTTGACCAGCCTACACACACACATACACCAACATACACACACACCTCTGTCTCACTCTCTGTCTGTCATCATTGTTAGGGATGTAACGCTTGCGTCATTTTTCTGACTGATCTGTCACTATTAGCATAGTTAGGCCTAGCTAAATTAATTGTGTAGCTCTATGTGCAACACGTGTGTAGATGTCTTTTTTCTTTTAACTGCATCATTGGATGTATATGGCCACAGGCACACACACATACACCACATGCCTTGCTTTGTATCTGTCTATGCTCTGCCCCAAAGAAAATGAATTCCATATGTAATGGAACCAAAAGAAAAAAGTGCACAAACAAAGGGCTGTCAGTCATATAGTATTGTGCATGGCCTCTAATGAACTCAAATAATTAAATAAAAGAAATGCAACACAAATAAGAATTTAAATAGTTTTTTTATTTTACACATTTTTCATTATATATTGATATATTGTATATATCAATTTCATGACCCCCCCATTCTGCCTTGCCAAGCGATTGTTTCAGATGAGTAATAAAACTGTTATTAAAACTAAAAATATTTTTAACCTGCAGATAAATAAGTAAATGGCAGAGAGATGGACTGTGCATTCCTCTAATGGACACGTCGACGAAGGGCAGAAGAGAGAGGGAGGGAGGCTAAGGGAAAATGGGGAGAATGCCGGGGTTAGAGGGACCCAGCAGGCACTGTTTCCTCAGGACTCTTAGCCCTACTCTGGCTACAAGCATGCTTCAAAGTGGTTAATATTCATCTGGGAAACTGTATCCAGAACACAAATAAATTATTAAGTGCATGAACTTTTTAGGCAGTAAGATGAACTGATGGGGCACATCTGTGAGACCCGGGATACAGAGCGCATTCTTATTTGTGTGTTTGTGTGCGGTTTGTTGTGGTGTGCGTTTCTTTGTGTGTAGGTGTCAAGGTCTGTGTGTTTGAGTGTATGTATTGTGTGTGTAAAGGGGCTCTGCTTTCTCAGACTTCCCAGCCTCTGGTCTCTGGCCAAGGGCATGCATAATTGATTCCACACGCGCTATCATTTTCTTGATGTAATTGCTTTAGTAAGATATGATGAAATCTAATGGATAATTTAGCGTTCCAAAATGGGTAAAGAAACAGTGAAATGATGCTGAAGGTTTAATGGACTCGGAGTGTGAGGGACGAGCAGTTTGTCCAGGCTCTGTCTGTTCTCTGGATTAGAAGCTGATTAGCTGTCTATGCTTTGTGATTAGCTGTCGTTATTCTGTCTCACTAACTTTTTGCTCTTTTTTCTAACTTCTCTTTCTAACGCTTCTCCTCCTCTGTTTACCTCTCATTAGCCTTTTCTGGTCTATCTCATCCTGTCAATCAGCCTCTTTCTCAGCTTTTATGTGTGGCTTCATCACTGTTATGGGCTGATCTGTGCTTGTTGATAGAGGCATCAGATGGGCTTAGCAGAATTGTGGGGTAGAAGAGCTTTGCAGCTCTTGGGAAACATGTTTGTTTTGTGAGTTGCGTGGCCTGCACTGAGACTCTCATGCAGTAAAAGCAGAGGGTAGTCTGTGTACTATATGTGTGTGTGTGTGTGTTTGTGAGAGGAGCTTAGATCCTGGCGAAGGCTCTGGACTCTTTGTTTCACAGCGGGGGTTGTGAACCGTGTCTGTCGGTGCTCTGAACAGGAACCTATCCCTAGAGGACGATGCTGTCTCTGGCCTGTTCCCTGAGCCCTGAGTACACGCACACATGCACGCACGCACACACACACACACACACACACACACACACACACACACACACACACATACAGGCAAACACACAGAGAGTGAACTTCTGCAGATCCTTCTGTTCAACCCAGAGTCCTTACACTCCATGTCTGGGTTTATGTTGATGTTTAAAGTACAAGGGGTGCTTTCTGTTTTTTTGCCCTAATCCTTGTTCGGTATCAGATAACTGCTGGAACAATAGGCTCGGTGCCATGTCAGTCTCTCATTGCTGACACTGGCCAGGAACAGAATTCAGCGCCAGTGTCTCCTCTTGTGTGCATGGACATTTAGTGAAAGCTTCAACCAGCTTGAAGAATTTTCCAATGAAAATTTCAAACTGATTTTTGACAAATATTTATATAAACGGAGATTAAATTTTTTCTATTACATTACTTAACTAAGAAAGGAAAGAGAGCAGTGCTACTATTGGTTGCCAACTGTTATAAAACATGTAGACAATGAAAAAATGTCTTTACTTTTCAAATCCTTTAAGTGACAGCTGCAATCTTCTTTCCAATCCTGCACTCTATACTTCCCTTGTTCTTTCATCTTTTTTCTCTTTTTTTCTCTCTGCATTGCCTGTCATTCTCTGGGAAGCTTCAGCAATCGCATGTGTCTCAACACGTTTGGGGATGATACTAACCATTCTTCAACTCACTCTTACTCTGTTCTCTCGCTGTCTTCTCATATCTCATTCTTTTATTGTAAGGTTGCCTTGGGTTTGACTGGATGGTTGCTGTTGGAGCTGCCTCATGTTTTAGAGAGAGTGGGAGAGACAGAACACCAGACCACAGAGGAAGGAATGGTCAAGCACATCTGTGCATGAAGGTCCACGGGAATGGAGATGCCAGAGCAGAGGGGGCAGCCACACAAAGGCAAATTGTCCAGCTGCCCCATTAGTCTGCTCCAGCTCAATGTGGACAAACAGGCTAAGCCAGACAGAATGATAGATGACTTTGAAAGGGGTCCCAGGGTGTGCCTTGAACCTGGAACACTTTGTTTACCTTGAATAGAAAGGGAAAGGCACAGGAATATTCTCTCTCTAGCTTTCAGCTCTCTTTGGGGAAAAAAAGGAGAGACTGAGAAAGAGAGCATTTTGGAGAACTGGAGAGAGTAAGAGAAAGGGAGGGAAGGGAGGGAGAGGACGGTTATGGGGAGTGCATAGGGAGCATTGGTGGGCAGGGAGGAGGGAGGCTGGGGGTTAGGGGTGTTGGGCCCTACGGTGGTTGTCCATTAACAGATGAACTTGGCTAAATTCCAGGCATTTGATGAGACGCTGTCATAGCCTCTTCTCTATCTAGCTTTCAGTACCAATTGAAACTAGCTAGAAATCTTTCTTACACTCTTGAGGACTGTCATTGCCAGACATGCTGTATCTATAATGCTTTGTTATCTCTCATATGTTGTCTTCTTATTCTTCTGCACATTTGTGTGATTAATGAAACTGCTTAATCCACGGACACCCCACAAATACTGCTGCGCACATGTCACGGACTGAAGCATGTTTTTTGCAACCAAATCAATGTATAAGTTACTTTACAAAAATGATAATGAGTCACTGGGCTGTATTGGGGGTGTGACTTTGGGTTACCTATAACCGTAAGTGTGTTCAATGTTAAGTTGGTTGGCTGTTGGTGCAGTTACTATTTACTCAGTGCAGAGCACTGTATGCCTGCAAACTTTCTTTAGGAAATGCAGGACTAGTCGCCTTTGTTGTTCGCTTTTCAATCATCTATCTATATGTTTCCTTCATTTTATCCTGTGCTCATGCCTTTTCATGCTTTCTTTACCACCGAACCTGCTGATGATACATCAACAGTTCCTTTTTGGCTGAAGGCAAAAAATGACACTACACTTCTCATTGCCAGCACCTCCCCATGCCAGAACCAGTTTAGACCGGTTAGCTGGCCTTGTAGCCAGGCCTCTGTCATCTTGCCTTACCTTGGAGAAGAAAAACTAAAGTGAAAAAAAGGAGGTGAAAAAATCCTAGCTCTGATAACGGTATTAACTTGTCTATATACGTTTGTGATAGAAAAAGCAGAAAAGTAAGGTAGCTTTTCAAAGGAAGTAAATTCACTTTCTAAAAATTACACTGTAGAACTAAAGGTACCAAACGGTCAAAACTGGAACCAAGAATTGAGTAGAACGTGGCTGGTCTTTATGCTAGCTGATGTGGAAAAGGCCACATATTGTATATGCCCTCTCCAGACAGTTCTTCTATGTGGCCTGTCACTGCCGGCTGTGTTCCAGCCTCACTGCCTGCTCTTGCTAAGCAGAGTTGGAGCCCTGGACCCCTGATGTATGACCCACTTACTCCTGTCAGAAGCGGATGCCATTGATTTTTCTTCCTCTGAGAGATGGCCAATGGACCTTAGTCTAGCACTGACCAGAGCTCAGTTATTCATCACCAGCACTCTATCTCCTGGTCCAGTTGGAAGTTAGCTTCATGACTCAATCATCTCTTTTAGGACAGTACCCAGCTTTATTTGGGGTACAAAGCACTCTAAGGATCCCACAGACAAATTGTAGTTTGAGAAAGGTCTGTGTTATTGATTGAGCAAGCCAGATTCTTTAGCACAGCTCACTTAACCTCTTTTCTCCAGCTCTCTATACTTTGCTGTTGTTGATTAACCAGGCCTGACTCTGAACTTCTGAGAGCCTGAGAAGCTGTGTGCTGTCCTGACAAGCACTCTATTTGCTACAATGGAGTGGCGATGGTTGTCTTAGTACAATGTGGATAGTAGGTTTGTGTGATGAGGAACTGAAGGTCATAAACCTACTCCCTCTTATCAGAGTCACACCCCTGATCTCCACCTACTGCTTGCTAGCTGCTGTATCAAAGGTGAATGGCAGAGAGAGGGCAGAGGGCAGTACTGGCCTGAAGTGTAATAAACCAGCTTAACCGGTGCACACACCTGCCTTAATCCTCTATGTCTTTATGTACTTGCATACATTGTAAGGCTGCCATATATGTATTTACTTTTGTTCAGTGGCTGAGTGTACTGTGGTGCTTGAAAGTTTGTGAGCCCTTTAGAATTTCCTATATATCTGCTATAATATGGCCTAAAGCATAATTCCACACTTTTACACAATGACTATATGTAGTTTAAGAGATTTCAATAAAATCAATATGATAACAAATATTTTGCTAAATTGTTTTTGGACGACAGTGATCCAGTATTTCTTACAGTGTGAGTAGACTCACCGTATAGGAATCTATCAAAGTCTGATCTTCACATAATGTTTGTGGATGTATATCATAGTTTGAGCAAAGGAGAATCCTGTGGCCCCCAGAAATAAGAGTCTTTGATGCTCAGACTGAGGTTGGAAATGTTAATTCCAACTCTAAATATTTTGGACTACACAAACCCATAATCAGACAGACTATGGGGAACATAGCATTGGTGTCATAGTTACATGTATATAGTTGAAAGTATGTTGTGATAATTCACATCAATGGTAGTTAATAAATTTGTTTTTAGATGTTTTTAGACATTTTTGTTAGCAAAATTTTGTTTTGTTGTGTATGTATTTTTAATACCTGTTTAATTAGCTTTAGTGCAGCATTTCTCTCCTTTCTCTAAATGTGTGTGGTTACAGCAAAACATTTGTTTATGTGGGTGCTTTCATGCAGCTTATGGAGTCACTTTGTGTAGAGCATTTATCCAGGGTGATTCTTTAGATAATTTAGGTATTTTTGGGGACCGGCTAAATTTAACTGTACCATTCTCTGGTGGCTAGTACTGACTGACCGACATATTAACAAGCCTGTAATCAGACTGAATTTAAAAGTTCCAGAACAGGGTAACACGATCTGAAAGTTACACTTATTATCTCAAGCGGTTACCTGGCTGCTGGACTAACACAGCAATATGTATCTGTGTTATAAGAGGATGCTTGTGTTACAATATGTGTTACCAATTGGACTGCAACAACTTATTGTCATGGCGATAGTTCTTCGGGAAGTGCGTAACTCTGGAACATCCAGGTGTGTAGAGGGGGGAAAGATATAACACACCATGATGTGACCTGACTTTATTGTAGGTGCACTGGAATTAGTAAAGTGTGATGGCCTCTGAAAAAAACACACAGATGGATAAGCCATTCTTCCCAGTCTTCTGCACCACTTGATTTCATGAGCTCAGGGGAGCAGCAGAGGGAAGAGGAGCAGTGGGAGGGAGTAATCATCATCCACAGCTCCTTTGTGTACTGGGTATGCTGCTACTAATGCCAGGAGGGAGGCAAGGCTAATGGGGTCAGCACTGGCAGAGGGTGATGTATGGATTATGTTTACTGTGGCATATTTTGGTTTTTTTTTCCTGTGTGGGGACCATGAGATTGGGTCAGATGATAAATGTGCATGCCCTCCAGTTCCACACAGCCACCTGTGGCCGCTCTTTGGCCTACGTACATTACGAAACCTACCCCTTAACTTTCCAGTGCAAGGCCAGTTACAGGGTTATAATTGGACTAAATTAAAACGAGTGAGGGCCTGGCTAGTGTTTTTCACTTGCACCTTTTGAACCACTTGGAGTTATTTACAGCCACTGGCTGGTTGGGTTAAGGTGATGTGTGTGTGTGTTGGACACGGGCTGTTTGGATAGGCCAACAATCTCTCATGCTTAATGTACTAAATACCACATTATAACACCACATTTTCCAATGAAGCTTCCCTTCATTTCTTGAGTGCATTCAATCTTTGATGGAGTGAAAACTTTGGAAACTATTTTATGTTGATTTTTCCTTTCCTTTATTCCATGCCTTTTTCTTTCTTTCTCTTTGGGATTACTAGAGTGAATTTGTCTAATGACTGAAGTATTTGCAGCATGTCTGGATTTAGCCGCTATCATAGGTTGAAGGATATGTCATTTTTGTTTCGGGCTGTGTCTTGCTCAAATGACACGTGTGCAAGTGTATGGTTGTTGGTGTAGGTGCATGTTAGTGCATTTATGGCATATGCAAATGCTAGAAAACTACATCCATGACTTTAATGGAACACATTAGCTTTATATCATCTCATCTTGGTCATATAAGTTAATTTTCTGCATATTAAGTTGAATAGTACTGATATTCGACAGTGTGTTTTCATTAGTTGGTCCATGACAGAGCTTAGGCGGTATGCTTTTTGTAGAGTAGTAAACCACGAGGATAGCTTGATCCTGCTCTGTGGTCCCCCTGCCCTTCCCTAGAGTTCTCCAGTGATGGCCAGTCAATAGCAAAAGCGGCTAACTTTCTGCTGCTGAGACAGTTTTGACATCTTGTCATGCACTGCAAACTCATACTTTCTTTCCCTCACTGTCTGGCTGTCTGTCTGTTTCTCCCCATCCCTCTCTATGTGTTAGCTGGGCTGATCTTTGTTCACAGTTTTATGGTGCTGGCTTCCCAGTGCACACACAGGGACCTGTGTAGGAGTGCTTCTCACTCTTTTTTTTCGTACCCTCTATATCTTTCTCTCTCACTCTGTTTTAAACATTCCATTTTTATATATGTGCACTGTTAAACACATTACTGTGATTCAATAAGCCGTGCTGTTCTGTTCTCCGGTGCCGACAGAATGAACTCTGACCCCACCAGACTTTTATGGCCTTTTAACAGAAAGTTGTTAATGCTTTTGATAAGTTGCTGGTCGGCCTTTTGTGAAGCTGTGTGCATCGAGTCCTTGTGTGTATGCAGCATGTGCTGCATGTGACCTCAGTGTTGGAGAGCTGTATCAGTAGCAATAGTATCCCTGCCTCTCCGTCTATTTTTACAGCTGCAGAGGTGCTTGCGCCACAGTTGAGCGGCTGCATTTACACTGCCTTACTGCTCTTTAACTTCAGAGCTTTCAGAGTTTCTGAAGATCTAGAGATGGCTGGAGCTGATAGGCTAAGGGGTTTTCTCTGTTTGTGGACTGGCGCTGCATAGCTCCTGTGTTCTCCTGTGCCGGATCACCCTGGTCCTCTGTGGCTGCCGGCCTGTCTGTTTGCATTCAGCAATCCTGAATGGGGCGGCAGTAGTGATACTGGCCTCTTTCATGTCCTTAAAGGCCAACTGGTCACCGAGGCCTAGCTATGTGCCAGAGAGTTTAGTTGGCTGAAACTGACACCAGTCGTCACTCTGCCTCATGGCACACACAGTCCTAGTCGCGTTGCTCATTCCTTTCTGCATGCGTGCCTGCAAGCTCTGGTCAAAGATATACCTGATTGTCTATTGATGAAAATGTTGATATGCATATATTCATATGTTATATGTAGTTGGCGTCATGAATGAGATATACATTAAATAATTCTGCACACAATTTAACCAGAAACTCATGCCATCTCACACGTGGCCAACTGGCAAACTATCTGCCAAGCAGTCCACATACAAATTATATTATTATATAACTATTATACTATTCTATATTATATATTCCTGGTGTATCTCAATAAGCACTGCCCATATCCAGATTTGTGTTTATCCATACTGTTTTTAATAGAAATGTTGTTAGAAGGTTGTAAATGGAAATGCTATTAGTGCAGTGTGTTTGGTTGGGTCCTAGTTTGAATCAGTTTGGACTAGTGGTAGACTGATTACTTGGGTGGATTAATGCCATTTTGAGATAATTGGGGTCGGCTGATACCTGCACTTATGAGGCTAATATTTTAAAGTCGTCGAGAAAATTTAGAGAAACATTTAATGCATTTCAGCTTCCATCTCAAACTGAGACTACTGACTGAATAAGAACAAATAGATGTTGAGAAAAAAGTCAGTGAGGGCAGGCCCTGTATGAGAAGATGAACTTGCTGCTCTTAATTGGGATTAAAAACAAAAACACGCTGCTACCATGTGCACTTTTTCCAGAAGCAAGCAGGATCTGGTAATGTATGTTGTTGTTAAGTGCATAAGGTAACACTTATTATTTATTTCATAATTCATACAACATGCTGAAAACAGACATTGTATTTATAACTTAATTCAATATTAATTTAAGTTAAGCAATTTTGTGTCTAATTTATTTGTATTGGTTTTATCAGTTGAAAAAAATGAAATTAGCATCTTATATGGTCCATCGGTCACCCTGTTTTTTAAATATAGACATAACAAAAAATCAATTTTTCAGCTTGATTCCATGTGGGCCACAACACATTTACGAAACTAGACTCCTTAAATATAAACACCTCATTAACATTTGTCAAAGCGTGTTACATTTTATATACATTTTTATATATTTTATATATTGTTACCTATTTTATATATTTTTATATATATTTCAGTGGACTTTCAGTAAAACACTTATAGCCTTTGTTATTTTTTATGTTGACTTTAGTATTGCTAACTCAATTTTAAACACTTTGCGGTTAAGCCAGGTGTAAGGTCCCGCTGGGTGTGCTGTATTTGTGTTTGGATGAAACATACATACTCACGCAGCTGCACAGGATGCTGTTCAGATGTTGCACATGGTTGATTCACGATGACCACAGGGGTTTCACTTGCTTCTTTTCCGTGCACTTTCCTCTTTCTCTCTCCCTCTCTTTGTGCTGCTGCTGTGTTTTTGTTCTCCTGGCCATTTGTAACCTGAAATTCCCATGGTGCCAGACATAGCTACACCTTCCTACTTGACCAGTCAGCTTGGTGTGAACTTTGATAGCAGAGGAGAACTTAATTCTCCAGTGACCCTGTCTGCCCTGCAGTCTGGCTAATACTCTTCCCTCACCTTTCATCCCAGCGCTTCTTTTAAAGTGTATGTTTCTCTTACACAAAAAGGGGGGCAAGGGGTAGTATTTGACATTGTCTCCAACTGGTCCTGGTGCAGGAGACAGAATAAAGAAAGTGTGGTGTGTGTGGAATGGGGAAAGTTGGTCCACCAGGGTTTAGCTAACTGTTCAACTGGCTGTTTGATCAATAGGCTGTTGGCCATGTCCCATATGCCCTTCATAAAGGGTTGACCTCATCCATCTTTCTCTCATACACACAAACACACAGGTGTGAACAGTGTACCGCCGAGGGCTCGTAGAATTGGTACTATCATGCAGCTGTCCAGTTGAAGCACAGTCAAAAATATGGATTGTCAGGGTCGACGGTTCATGATCGATTACTCTCTATGTGTGTGTCAGTATGTGTGAGTGTATGTGTGTACTGTGAGAATCGGCTGATTCTGCTCTATATGGAGTAACTGTAACTCTGCTCAAGCACTCCTCTGCTTATAAGCTCTGCCCTGTATTCAAAATTTAAGTGCAGACCTTAGACACACTCCTGTTGTTATTTACATTACTAATGGCATAACTGCTAATAACACATCTCAGCTCTGTTCCCTCTCCCGTCTCCAGTGAAATTCATTGTGTAATAGACCTAACAGCTTTAACCAAATTATCTCTGATGTATACATGCCACAAGGCCAATAAAGCACAACAAATTTATAGCCAGCTGAGAAGCCAGTGCCTTCTAATGCAAATAAATCCGGCCAGGCCGCTTCTCATTAGCATCCGCATAACGCATGCTAAATCCTGCTTCTATCATGTTCTCCACCCTCTAGTGACCATGATCTGCCAAGTTGAAGAGGCAGGCTGCCAGTATTAAGCCTGTGATTCCTCTATCGTCATGTGTCGGCACATGTGGCTGGTGAGACCAGCGCAAGCAACACCACGTTTAGATCAGGGAGCGTAATTTGCTTAACCTAGTGTTGTGTTTACTGCGATTTCTGCTGCCTTGTCACAAACGCTAACTCCTGCTATGCTCTATACTGTTTGTTGTGCTTTGTGTCTGGCCCTTTTACCAAGGGAGGTACGATTAAAGGAGAATAGTATTGTGTTCATGTGTTTGATTGGTCATTTATACACCATTTTTTTATTTATCAGAAGTTAACTTTTTAGTCTTCAATAGTACTGTTTGTTGACTTGAAAGCTAAAGTAGGGGCTTATGATAGATGTTTACATCTGATGTTCAAGGCAGAAGCAACCTTAGACAGAGACATACACACACTAGGGGCATTTTATATGCATCAGGCCAGGACAATTTAGTGTAATCAATTAACCCAATGCATGTCCTTGAACTGTGGAAGGAAACCTGAGTAAACCCACATGGACATAGGGAGGACAAGCAGACTCCACACAGAAAGGACCCAGGTCGCTCCACCTGGGAGCGAACCCAGGACCTCCGTACTGTGAAGCAATGACGCTACCCACCAAACTATTGTAGGAGAATAAATATGCTGTATTGTGTCATGATTATTTGTGGGCCAGTTATTTCCTTGCTTGCAAGTTTAGAAATGCAAATCTTTCCTGCACCCCTAGTGGTGTGTAGTATGGCTTGTGTATGTTTGATTAATAAGCATGCTGATTTTGTTAAGAACGTTGTGTCTTCTAGACTGTTTATTGTGGACGTATGGACTCTCTGTTTCTTTTATTCAAAAATTATTTCTCTTTTTCTACACCCCTCTCTGAAACCATGTTGGTGGCAAGGTCTTCCTGCCAGACATGTCCACTTCAGACAGTGCAGCACTAAACACCTGAGCACCAGAAAGCCGAAAACAGGTAGTGAAAATCAAAACAGAGAATGAAAAGCTGGTCTGTGTGTGCAGCCACTGGACTGTAACCTCTTCTGTTGTTTCCTTAGGGTTTTCACTGCATGGGTATTTATTTTCCAGTTACTGGGTGTTTCCGTATCTCTATAAATACTTGCTTGCGTGTGTGTATGTGTGTGTGTGTGTGGGTGTGTGTATGTGTGTGATTGACAGAGGATGAAGCTGAGAATACGTGTGTGTGTGTGTGTGTGTGTGTGTGTGTGTGTGCGCTTGTGTCTGCAGGGCCTTTGGCTCTGAAACACACGGCAGTTTCTGTGCTCGTTTCTCTCGCTTGGGGCACAACCCTCGACCGTACGGGCCCTGTCTCAAATTCCCACGCTGGGCGTGTTGAGACCTTGTGTAATGACACCATACTGCAAAAGCTGCTCAACCTGTCTCCCCATCATCCCCTCCCTTCCATACCCTCTATCACCCTTACCTCCCTTCCCCCATAACCCCCTTGTGCTTCTCACTGACCCTCCCTCATTCCCATAACACTTTTTTGCTTCTCACTGACTTGCCCTCTCTACCATAATCTGTCTACTTTACCCAACTTGAACAACTTGAATTGGACTTGTCTCCAAATGGAAAAGGAAGATTTGAACAACCCCCCTCCTCACCATTTACCACCATGTCTTTCTCCATCTTTCACTCTTTTTTTGCTCCCTGTCCCCCAACCTCCAGACAGGGCTATTGTTGCATGAGCCTGAAAGAAAGGGAAAGGGGGTCAGTGGCAGTATTAGTGCTGGCTAATCAGACTGAGGGGGCAGACGGGCAACTCGGGTCTTGGGAGAGGAGCTGAGATCGCCAACTCCCCTGTTTCCCAGGCACCCACCGTCCGTCTACGGTTACACAAAATGTCTGCCACTGCTCTGCTGTTGCCAGGGGTCTATTATTAGCAAGTGTCAGTCAGTTATCTGAGAGCAGTGCTTTTAGCTGCCATTTAAATGGCTGACACTCAGGTTTTGCAGCAGATTAAATGAAATTTTAGGCGCAGTTTGGCTTGGCTGTGGTCACACAAAGGAGGCAGCTGTTGTTTGGGATTTAAATTTGGCCGCAAAAAGGTGCCACGGTCAGTGCTGCCCACTGAATTGCTGTCCATCTCACTGCTGCCTTGCTTCTTACAGAGTCAGAATTGGGAGCACAGATCCTCGCTGTTCTCATCAAGCAGAGACACATTGTTCACTCTGCTCCCTTCATGTGTTTCTCTGGGTGGATTAGAATCAGTGGCCCACACCCTGGTGATGAGTGAAGATGTCCCAAGCCTTCTCTTACAACCTGTTTTGTGTTCCTATTTTAGCCTTTTATGTCCGGTAAAGTTTTTTTGCCCCCCCTGCATGCCTCTTCAGGTGAAAGGGTGTTTTCACAGTCTACGAGCAGGTGTGTGTATTCGTGTGTTGTTCAGTGTATATGTTTGTGGGGCTCAGTAGATGAGAGGGGATTTCCTGGCCTGTTCTATACCCCTGCCTATGACACACTGCTAAACCCAAGACTGCTAATCCAGTGATATGCCGGTGTCATTTGCAGCCTTGTATTTTTCCACTTAAATACCTCCTTGCACCACTCTCTTTCTGCCTCTTTCTCTTTTACACACAGTTCTTTTACAAACATAGTGTGCATTACAGGACATTGTGTCACCAGGATTGTGTGCACTGTCTTTTTAGTGTAAGCGCTATGGGTTTGTGTTGGCATAGGTTCTGTAGTTAAAGAGACATCCATGTGGCCCACTGCAGCCTTTGGTAAAGGTGTGAAAGTTGACAGTTGTAAATGACTATGAAGAATGACAGGGCTTTGAACTGTGAATAGCATCAAATTTACTGCAGTATTGATGGCAGACTGCACTAGGTAATCTTGCTGGAATTTGTAGTTTACTGACTATTATCTGCTTTTGCTATAGCATGCGTTTTGCTTTACGTATTACCTGGCTTATATGTGCAGTTTGCTGATGAAACAGGGTAAAAATCAAGGGTACAATCTGGGGCAGCTATGACAGTGCTGTGCAAATGCCTTAAGCCACCAGTAGATTTGTTGTTTTAGCAATGGTATAATACATAACATGTTGCTGATGATTGGACCTAAATGCTAGTTGATGTTATTGCTCAAGTTTAAGGAGAGGTCACACTAAATACTTTACTGTAGACTACATAAGCTGTTGAGCTGTGAGCAGTGTACATGGTTAGAATGCCATGTCTAAAACATTGATATATATGTAATCTATTGAGGCCTAATACTGTACAGTACTGTATACGCAGACTTGCAGCGGTCTAGCTTACGCACAAAGGAAGGGCGGATTATAGAGGTGCATTAAAAGAATAGGCTGCATTCGTCAGCCGTTAAACGTAATGTCCTAAACATAAGGCGCCTTAAAACGTAGCTGTGACCTTTCTTGGAGCAAAATGTAAAGTTGCAACTACTGTAAATACTTGTAAGCATTTTTGGGAAATTGATCTTTTCAAAGACATATCATTAATGGTATCCTAAATGCTCACAGAGGATAGCTATAGACCTGTCCTAATCAGAGATTTGTATGTAGTTCATTGTGTTTTAATGTAATGTTTTTACTGTTATTCTTGATTATTAATTAATCTGGGAACCATTTATTCAACATGACCAGACAATGAATCCCTTTCCATAACCCTTGTGCCTTTCTGCTTCCCCATAAATGAGCCCTCTGATCTATAGGGCTACAAACACATATTTGGCAGGGTGTGGAAGTGGCGTTCCAACTTGCTTCAAGGTCCTGCTCCCACCATGTTAAAACCTGATTTATTGACTTCACCTGTCTATGAAGGCTTGCAGGTACAGCGGTCTTAATTAACTTTCATAACTGTTGTGCAAATGCTTTGGACTAAAGCAGTGTATCCGCTGCTAGCCTTTTCATGTTTGTAAATTTGCCTGACTGAGAACAGCCTTATGCTCTGTTCACAGCACCCATAAGAAGAAACTGAAGGAGGGCAAAACAGGCAGGTTGGTCAGCTGGTATAAACATAAAGTGCAGTGTTTTGTATGCCCAAGGCTAACCTGTCATTGCTAACTTATGATGGCACGATATGGGTTGAAACTCGTGCATTAAATTATGACTGGGAGTAGATGTGGTGGGATTAGACGAAATACTTCACGCCACTCTACCTCATACTGCACATCCATCTTAGTGCCCTGCTATTGATGACACACGCAACACTTTAGTGTGATCGACTTATTTCAGGAATATTATAGATCACATTCTCTGCACACACACACACACACACACACACACACACACACACACACACACACACACACACATTTTATTTCACAGTCGTTTTGGGGACTGGCCATTGACATGTGATTACTGTAGCTAATTAATGCTTCACCTAAGCCTGACCATAACCTTTACCTCAATACCCTACAGCAAATAATTTGACTCTCTGGATTTCCCAAAGACAGTTCAGAAAAAGGCCCCTACAATGTAAAAATGTTAGATCTTTTTATACTTATTAATAATTTATTTAGTTCAAACAATGTAATATAAACATTGATCCACAGACCAGCATTAACAAATGAGGAGAGGTATTGCTGATATGTAACCTATATTAGAAAGTGTTTTCAAATCATCATGACCTAATTACCGGTTTCTTTTTTTATTTCTGTTCATGGCTGGAGCTTGGCAGACAAACACAAACGTTTCTTCTAAAGACCTGGAGAGTGCCTTAAGGCAGGGACTTTGACACATGCACACACATAAACAATAAGCTGTGTCTACCTCTTTCTCAATCTCGCTGCTTTATGATAATCCTAAGTGTATTGACACATACACTGGATTGTTTTATGGGCATGTGGACACTGGTTGTTTCCTGCCCTCTGCATTTATGCCTCTGTTATCACTTTCGGTCCCTGTGTCCCAGTTCTTTTCTCTTCTTACCTTTCCCGAGTGGTGGCCTAGAACAACGATACATTTCTGGCAGGCAAATTTATGTGTGCGCACATATCTCACATGTTTTTTTTACTGTCTTTATCTGTCCAGTAAAACCTAGCAGGTTGTATAGTGTATCATTTAAACTGTGAGTGCATTCATGAGGTGTTTGAATTGAACATGGAATATGCAGGAATGGTGCCTTTAGCAGACCGGAGAGAGTGCACATTGTAGGTGAAATTTGAGGACTGGCGAGTAGGGCTGAAAGAGATGAGTTGAAATCTACAGGCTTGGTCTCAAAGCACCCGCTTTTGATTCTCCACAGCCAAGTGCCTATATAGAGGCAAGAAATCGGATTGTCTTTCATCACCTTTGAAACAGTCCACTATTTGTTCTTAGTCCTGTTGGTCTGCAACGTTGTTCAGTCTTTTAAGGGCATGGATGTCACATGATTCATATAGTCAGGTTTGTTTAATCAATTTATTTGTATTATTTTTTTCCATCCATTTCCATTTACTTTGTGTTATTAATTTTGCAATGTGGTGACTGTGCCTCACGCAGGCAGGAGTAAGTTAGCAGATATTTTGGAAGAAAGTGACTAATTTGCTAGGTGGGTTTTTGGCTCTCATCAGTCAAAGCCCTAATCCACACATCTTGCTTAATTCCTACCCTATGACTGTATTTATTTAGGAAAAGTCAAATAAGGAGAAGCAGAACACAACAGCAAGTCATACAGTGAACATGAAGCACTTGAGTGGGATGTGAACAGAAGAACTGCTTGAGGGTGGGGAGATGTATATTTGTATATTTAAAATCGTAACAGCATCACTGGCTATTCACGACAGGTTACATCGACACCAGTCAGACACACTCATACAATTTAGAGCAACCGGTTAACCTACTTCTTGTCTTTGGAATGTGGGAGCAAACACGGACACCGGGAGGTCATGCAAACTCCACACAGTAGAGGTTGAGTCTGACATTTGTGCCAATTGCATCTTTAAAAGAGTCAGTTAAGCGGTGCTAACCCACACACTATTAGTGCTGGAGTCCAAACGATATTTGAGGCAGTCTGAATTTACGTGAATAGCTATTTAATATCCTAGTTTTAATGGGCTATAAAACCCCTTCCCGGACAACTGTCCTCTAATAGGTCTTAAAAGTTGTTTGTTGGTGTTGAGATGGGGGTAATTAGTGGACCCATAGCTTTGGGAGAGGGCATCCACAGTTGGGTTGGGCTCTCCCATTCGGCCATCTTTTGGGCCTGGCTAAAAGGCGCTGGCCACTCCTCAAAGCAAAGCATTTGGAGGTCTTGCGACCGCTGTGTTCCTCTGGGTGGGTGGAATAGGGGATATGTGGTGTAGCACTTAGACTCCCTGTGATGGGAACATTAGCCACATTAGGCCGCTCTCAAAATGCCCTAATGGAGTACTCACTCTCCAGCATGCACACACACACACACACACACACACACACACACACACACACAGTAATACGAGGTTGGCAAATAGTTTTCTGGAACTTTTGAATTTTTAGGAATTACATATTTTTAAAGTCTGCTTCCCACTTAGCTCTTTCTCCTTAAGTCAGATAAAGAAAAATCCCAGACAAGATTTAAGTTATGTTTTGTTAAAGGCCTATAAATCAACTGAGGTGAAGTGAGCCAGTCGGTGCTGTTTGAAAGTGCCATGTGGACTCTGTCTTTCCTCTGTAGGGCAAAGTGAGGGTGCAGCAGGCTGTCTTTGAAGGCTGTCTGTTTTTGGGATGTTTGTTTGGTGCTGGTGGCGAGGCCTTCATGTTTGTGTAAATGTCAGAGGCTATGTCGTTATTGACTGCTCTGCTATAGTCCTGTGCCTCTGTGTTCTGTTGCACAACTGGCCCCCGGGCAGCCTTCTACTGGAAAACAGTCTTTTGTCTGCTCTTGATCAAAACTTCTGCTTCTCTCTCTTAGTCTCTTTGAAAGCACACACATACACACACACACACACACACACACACACACACACACACACACATACAGTATACATACATATATACTGCAAAAAGTATGGGATATTTCATTATGAAGTATCCCCTATTTTTTGTGAGCAGTATATATGTACATACACACATGCATACATGCACTCAGGGAGACACACACACAGACACAAACACTTTCTCTTGGTATGAACATACTTTAAGGACAGGCCCTAGTGTATGGGTGGCCTTTTGCTTTGAATAATTCAGAGAACTTTTTGTCCTGCTCTGTGAGATGGGCCTAAGGCATGGGGGAGTGATGTAGCTGGATTTGTTTGGACTTGTCTTCTCCTCTCCTTGCTCAGCCTGCAAGAGTCAACTTCATGGGGAACAGGATCTCACAGCCCTGTTTCAATGTACCCCCTAGTAAGAAAGATGGAAAGACGACCTCTTCATGTAATGAATGATGTTTCAAATTTACTTGTGACAATTTTATACCAGTACTTGGCAACCATGTCTTTTATAACCCTTAGGCTAAGTGCGTCTCTCCTTAAACCAATTTAATCTAGCTAGAAGCACACAACATTTCAACTTTTAAAGATGTACACAGCATTGTATGAACAGGTACAAAGGATTATTTGCAGGGTTAACAGTCATAGCTTTTCTTATGAGTTTGTTTATATGAACTCCAGCTGAATCTCTCACCTTTGTTACACAGATGAAGCTGGCTGTGCTAAAGAAAATTTGAATGCTATGGTCCAAATTTGACCTCTGTTCTTCATAATACTGACATTTGAATGGATCTTTCATTTGATTGGCATCATATTTTGTGTAAAGAGCAGCTCGGATGAGAGAAGAAGTCAGATCTGAAGTTTGCCTGTGTGTCAACTGTTCTAAATCACACACACACACACACACACACACACACACACACACACACACACACACACACACACACACACACACACACA
>JAVSBV010000097.1:3606015-3616266 GCA_033117975.1 Parotocinclus spilosoma
CACACACACACACACACACACACACACACACACACACACACGCACACACACACACACACACACACGCACACACACACACACACACACATAGACATACACACAATGTCCATGAAGGTATACACTACAAATGTGCCATGAATATTTTTCATGTCCTGAACAGGGCACTGTAACTTCATTTTGCAACTTTCTCACTGTCCTTTTCCATTTCACAATCAGTTCCTCTTCTCCCTTTCAGCATATCCCCTCACCCAAAAACGCTAAAGGCACTGAAGGTTAGAGGTCAGTCATGGAAGGCCAGCAGATTAAGTTTCACATGACTGAACACCTTTGCATGTACGGCCCACTAGAAAGGAAGTGTCTGAAGGAACTTGCATGTCTGAGTCTGGGGGAAGGATTATGGAGCCCCTCCTTCTTTCCAGTCTCCCCTACAACCTGTCAACACACCCCCATCCCACTCAGACAGCCCCCACCTGGTATGTTTGCTCATCCAAAGGGCATGTTTTGAACTCGGCACGCTACATGATCAAGTTGATCTCCCTTCTCTCACACCCTTTTATGCACTACAATGTGTCTGGGACAACACAGCTTCTGAATGGATGAGAGGCCCTTCCAAAGTCTGCTTGTGTGGACCGTGTCATTGCACTTAAAAAACTACCTTGCATCATCATAACTCATGCTTTATGAGCATACATAACAAAAAAGATTTCCTTGTAGTGCACTTTTCTGAAACTCAATGTCATTTGCATGAACAATAACATAGAAAACAAAGTAAATCAAATACAAAACTCAGAAACAACAAATACAGCTAATCTCAGAGAATGGTGACAGAGAATGTACCAGAAAATAAGCACAAGGTCAAAAGCAGAGACGAAACACAGAAGGTGTCAGAATCCTGAAAAAAACCTCAGCTAAAACCATAATACAGATAGAAATTCTCACCAAATCAACATGACAAGCTTAACCATGACAAAGAAACTTTTTTTAAACATTACATACAGTATGTTTTACAATTGAAAAGTTTCTTTTGCTTTGATTCAGGTTGTACGTGGAATTTGTATGTGCAAATATTTTCCTTATTAGATAAATACTTTTTAATAGCAGAAAAGTACACTATATACTCATCAGCCACTTTAGTAGTTGCACCAGTTTAGCAGCTTGTTAACACAAATATTTAATCAACCAATCACATGGCAGAAAGTCAACGAATTTAGGCTTGTAAATATGGTCAATGGCCAGTGGCATGGTTTTCTGTGCTAGGCTGGCTGGTCTGAGTATTTAAAAAACTTCTGATCTATTAAATATCGTAACCGTAACTACTTGTTACAACTGGGGTATTCAGAAGAGCACAACACGTTGAACCTTGAAGCAGATGGGATACAGCAGCAGAACAGACAACTGAGTCTTTAATTTGCATGGGTTCACCAAAATTGGACAGTAGAAGATTGGAAAATCGTTGCCTGGTCTGATAAGTCTTGATTTCTGTTGCAATTTTTGGATGGTAGGGCTAGAATTTTGTGTATACAACATGACAGAATGGATCCATTTTGCCTTGTATCAATGATTAAGGCTGCTGGTCATGAGGTTATGGTGTGGGGGATATATTCTTGGCACACTATGTCTCTTAATACCAACTGATCATCATGTAAATGCTACAGGATAACTGAGTATTGGTGCTGACCGTGTCCATCTCTTTATTACCACAGTGAACCCATTTCCTTATAGCAACTTTTAGCAGGATAAGATGCCATGTCCAAAAGTTCAAATAATCTCAAACTGGTTTCATGAACATTATAATGAGTTCACTTACTTGAATGGCTTCTACCCGGTACTAACCAGGAGTACCTAATGAAGTGTAAATAATGCCAGTGTGTATGTATAGACTGGAATGATTGTGTATGGATAAGTTACAGTTTTTTGTGTGTTGTCATTTGGTTATTATGACCAAATTAATTTCACAGATCAATATATAATTTGTCAGCAATTTAATTACCTACAGTTCTCAGTGGATCAGGAGAATATTGATCAAGTTTGTTCTCAGAGTGTTCTGTTGAGGTTATCATATGCCAGTGGCCAGTTATAGACTGCTGTTTGAGAAATGTGAGATATCTATCACTAACTAAAACAAACTACATTAAAACTAAAATAACTCAACTACAAATATTCACAAAAACACAATGCAGTTTATATAGTCCTTCAGACCTATGTTGAATTACATTTATGGTGTAACAAGTGGCTCATAATTCTAAAGATCCCTGTTTTAATACTGGCATTAAATACTGCCTGTGTAATTGTACATTCTCACTGTGTCCATGTGGGTTTTCTCTAGGTACCCTGGTTCCCTTCCACATCCCAATTACAGGTGTTAATTGGTATTTCTACAAATTGTACATACACTGTGTTATTTTAGTAACCATATTTGGGTAGTCACAGTTGGCTTTGAGTTGGTGTGTGTGTGTTTTGTAAAAGGTGGTGTGTGCATGTGTGCATCCTGTGACCCCCATGCTGCTCTGCTCTGGTGAGCTGGCGTTTGTAGTGGCTGATTATATCTCATGGTGCTTGGAGCCTAGTGAGGAATGCTGGGGGTGGGCACAGGTGTCCATTACTTATCATGTTAAATGGCTCGGGTCTGTGTGGTCAACATTCCGGAACCCTGGAGGAGCAAAGGGGAGAGGGGGTACCCTGACGTTAAATCCCCAAGGCACACTGCTCAACTCTTCAAAAATAAGGGTTTTCACTTATTTTCAGTGCTATGTTTAGAATCTATGAAACATTACGTTGAAATAATTGATAAGTTTCATATGCAGATGCAGGTCTTTCAAAACCAAGAAATTATTCTAGCACTGTTTCTATTTTTACTTGTGCTGTTGTGCCTTCATGCAACTCCAAATTTTCTTGAGATCAACATATATGTATGGCAGAAACTCCATTGCAGTATGAGATAAATTCCAAAACGGACCCATACTTATATTACTTAATAAGGCACTGATTAGGTGATAACCTGAACCAAATCATATTTATTGAGAGTAACACACATGAAAGCTGTGATTGAAATAATGATTTCTGAATTATATCTGGAGTTGTCTTTAATTAATGGATTAAAACTAAATATTTTATTTCCCTCAAATACAAACAATTCTTACAAATTGTATAACCAGAGAACCCTCAGTGTCGTCTCTTATATTTTCCCAGAGCTGTAGGTGTGTTTTAATAGTGAACATTTTGAGTAGCGTTTCTACAGTTCATGTGAATTGCCACACACCAAACTAAAATATTAGATTATATATATTTTAATATCAGACTTACGATTTTATACAGCACTTTAACAGTACTAGTGGTAGATACATTTCACTTAATGTTTCACTTAATTAGTCAATGGAAAACATAGTTTTATTAAAAACCTTTTACACTGTTTGCATTCATTTTACCTTACTACATTCTTAATAAAAATGTCATCATACCAGCTGAGGGCAAATTTCATACAACTTTCTCTGTGCAACATTCTTTTCTTTCTACTTTATTATTAGTACCACACGTACCATACCCCTCTTTGCTTCTATAATTAATACTTATTTGATCTGTTTCAATTACCATGCAGATGCACTTTGTAGTTCTAGAATTACATGTTGTTGTACTTTAAAATAACAGATCAGTGTTAGTGACTCTGCTGGACACCACCGTGTCACTGCTGGACTGAAAATGGTCCACCAGCCAAAAAATATACAGCCACCAGCATCCTGTCGACAGTGTACTGTGAGTACTGATGAAAGATTAGAGGAATGACTAACACAAAGTGTGCAACCACAGATAAGCAACTGTCTCTGACTTTATACCTATAAACAAAATGGTAGATGAGTGACTAAATACAGTGTCAGTGTAGTGTGTTAGTGTCAGTGTAGTTCTTTCTTTGAATGAACCAAATAGTACCTGATCTGTGGTGATACTGTGAGGGTCCTGACCACTAGACGACAAAGTAAACGTGCCTAAGAAAGTATGGTATATTTCATTATCATATATTACTTTAAAATGAAATCTATACTCTCTCTTTCTTTTTCTCTTTTTCTAAAGATGTATATATATATATATTGTATATAGTGAGATCTTTGCAGAGAGGGATTCATTCTGCAACAGAAGAATTACTGCAAACAAACCTTAAAGTTTTGCAGCCACTTAAAGACCAGAAAAGAACAAGGAGTCCCAACTGTCAAACTGTCATGGACTTAAATCCAGCCACCTCAGCAAAAATCCATAGCGAATTTCTGGGGACACTCACACAGAAAAACCACACATTCAGAAAACACCACAAGAATAACAAGTTACTTAAAAAATATTAAAATCATGCTGGGATAGAATGGATAATAAAATTTTTAATCAAATCTTGAGAATCATGCTAGAGAGGAGGTGCAGTCGTGTCATCTCAATTGTTAAATGTATGGTGGTCAGGATTGCAGTCTTCAGTCAGTCTTTCACCAGTCCTGGCATTCCAATAAAATCAACAATGTTGCAATTCGTAAGACTTGGCTCACGCATATAGTGATATAAACATTTCCAGCAACCAATAAGAGAGCTCTTATCAGCACCAAACGAGAAGACATAAATACATGAGACATGGTGGAGAGTCCGGCATGGCTTCGGAAACCACTTTCTCCTTCCGAGAAAAGAAGAAGAGAAGGAGGAGACACTGGTGGAGATGTGGAGTGAGCAAGAGTGAAATGCCATTTCTACCATGGAGTGAAAAAGAAAAAATGTTGGACAGAAATTGCTGAAGCCCTAGAAATCCCTGGTGAGTATGCTATGCTAAAATTAACAATGTCCTCAGTGGGGACACACTATTCCCGTTTTCTGAAACCTTTTCCAAGTGGAAGTGGACACATGCTCCTCACATCAAAGCAAGAGTGGATAAAGAGACACCTAGACTTTCTTTAGCCATTCCACCAGGAGCATGATGGGAAATAATTTGCAAGATTCCTAGTTCTACAAATACATAGCCTGTGACTAGACTTTGACTAACAGTCTCTGACTAGTCAATAGGTTTGAGAGGGTGTCAGAGTGTAGTTTATTAAAAGTATTTTATTAAAGAGTCTTTAAAAAAGCTGTGTAGTGTATGGGAGGCATAAAACAACATTTCATGTTCATGGATTTTTAACAAGACAATGAAAAATTTCTTTCCACACACATTACACAGATGTGGCTCTGAAAAAGTGCCATAACATAGGTGCAATAACACTTGAAACACCTAATCCCTCAGTGGCGAAATATTTTCTTAGAATGAATGGCAACATTGATAAGTGGTAAATGCTATAATTGATCTGATTATTTTAAGATTTAAATTATTCTGCCAAATTGTTCTGCTGTACCCTTCAGCCTGTGCCTATTATAATATATATAATGCTCATTATACAACATAAATTAAGGTGTTCCACATGTCATATATGTTAGCATTGGATGTAACTCACTACTGACCAATCAGCAATGTGTAGTATGGTAAAGTGATTTTGCTATGCGTAAATGACCAGACCTTTCACTACAATCAAATAATTATGACTTTAACTATTAGTTCATAACTGTATCCTCTTTAAAAAAGCTAAAGTAAATTTATCTGGTTTGCTTAAAATGTTTCTGCAGAGGTGACCAAAATGGTAGGTCATTGTAGTAGCATCATTTCATTTCAGCTTAGTGTAGGCAAACATAATTTTACTTGTTTAATCAATAGTTTTGCAGTTTAATTAGTAGATAAGGCATATAACAACCCTTTGACAGACTGCTGGTGTGTCTGCCTGCACCCAAGGAAGTCCAGGATAGACTATGGGTATAAGGGTAAAACAAAAATAGCTATAGGTGTAGCTTCAGGTGTGTAGGAGCTTGCAACCACATATATTCCTTGTTCCTTCTGGAGTTTCTGTAAATGTTCAGTGTGTGATGAGTAACACAATTCCTGAGTTCCTCAGAAAGGTTCTAGAAATGTAGCACATAACAATCCAACTCTACGCACTTTTTAAAGGCTGGTTAAGTGGTTATGAGTCTCTAGACATCCTAATTACTTCCGGACTAAATGCTCTATCTCTCTTTTTATTCTTTTATTCTCTTTGAGTTTGTTTGCCAGGCCAGACTGGCATTAGGCTGATGTGAATTCAACTATGAGTCAGGCAAGAGCTTGTGTAGGGTAACATTAAAATGGGAGAGGAGAAAAGACTGTAAAGAGGTGAGGTCTCGTTTTTTTGTACTATCTTCTTTTTCTTTTTTCAATTAAATTTGACCCAATTCAAAGCACACATTTTCACATTCCCATTAATATATGATTACATTAACATTTTCATGTAATTTAGCAGACACCTTTGTACAGAACGACTTACAGCTGATACAGACTTGCAGTCCAAGCAATTGTGAACTAAGGACAAAACAGTTGCAGCTTGGCAGAGGTGGGATTTTAACCTTGGACCCTCTGGTCCAGAGACCAGTGCATTAACTGCTAGGCTACCTCTGTCCCAATCTTAATTAAACGATGATCTACAACAATAATTCGACTGCCAATTCATTTTATTTGATTCAAATATTTCTGAATGTACTGGTTCTGCCACAAGTTAAACAGATAAAGTTCAGTATTAGCATGTTTTGTTTGCAAGCCACAGAAAAGCTCCTGAAGGTGTTTGTGCTGTGTTACCTCTGGTAGTCTTTGTACCTGATCTTGGCTCAGAGCCTCTGCTCTTCTTATCTCCCTAATGCTCTACCCAGAACTCATGGCTCGCTCCACACCCAGTGGCCTCCAGCACTGGTCACATGCATGACCTGCTCGACTGGCCTAGACCACACCCTACCTCCTCACATGCCTGTTCTACTGCGCATCTGGGTTTTTTTTTGCACAAAAACTGTTTTACACACATGCACAAAAATAACATGTAATTGTCTGTCTCTTTTTCTCTCTTACAGCCCTCTCTAAAATACACAATAACATAAACATACACAAGCAATGAACCACATGTGATTACACAAAAGCCTTGCAAATGTTTTAATCTGTTTTAGTGCGAGAAGCAACTCAGCCAAGTTTGGTTTATTTGCTTTGCCTCCTGTGTGAACATTGAGCACATCACTGGATCTCTTGCTGTTGGAGTACATCATCATTCCTGTTAAAATGTTATCCTCTAGAATAAATCCACAACAAGCCTTTTTGTGTCACTTCACTAACTCACTGGAAACAATTAGCGAAAAATAGCAACATTTTCATAACCCTGGGCGTACTAAATAAGTGGGAAGAAAGTGTGTGTTTAACTCTGTAAATCTGTCAAGCTGTTCAGGATGCCTGTATCTGCATCTCATTCAGATAGTCAATAAACATCGATGTTTGCATGAAATAAGCCACTCCCCCCCAGTGCATTTAAGCCTTATGAGGGGATGAACATTCAATGAGAACCCTTTAAATTAAGAAAAAACTGCCACTGTAAATAGAGGTGTCAAGCTTGATTTATACTTCCTTCCAAACATGATTCTGATAGTGATATTAACATTTAGAAAATGTTATTAAGTTTGAGACGTGGCCTATGACTTGAGGAGCGACTGCAGGGTTATACAATATTGTCACTACACCTTAGTTTTTATTTACCCACAAATGGTTTACCATACACATACACACTGTGGGATGTAAAGCCTGGTCCAAGGACAGCATTTAAAATGCTTCTCTTTTGCATTTTCCTCATATGTAACACCATGTTATTCAATAGAACAAGAATAGATTCAAGAAACTGTTTACATCCTTACAAAATTGATTAATGTTTGAATTCCTTAAAAAACTAAACAAAAAACTCTCCATCAAATAACACATTTAATCTGCACATTAACTTATTGTTAATTCATAGCCAAAATATATGTATACTATATTTTATATTTGAGATACCCTAAACCACATTTAACTAACTTAACTGTTATGGGTCAATATTGCCCCCATATACTTTCTAATAGTTTCCTATGAAAACAGAAGAAAAGTCAGTGTAAGTTGTAAACACACCACTTTATTTTGGTCAGTCACAAAATAAGACCTAATAACTATAAAAAAGGACAATAACTTTGTCAATGTGCATGTGTCTGGGCAACCTATGCCAAGTGTAACGTGAGACAAATCATTAGAAAGCCCCAGTCTATATGCTACTATACTGTAGGGGACAGGAGATATAAAACACTATGCAAAAGGCTAGCATTAGATTGGATATATTATTGCTTTACTAAAGGTATAATTAACATATATATTACTTATCAGTCTCTTAATTAGAATACAATACAATCCTCTTGTAGTATTAAAAAAAGGAAAAACAAATTCTTTAAAAAAGCCCAGCTTCTGTAGGTTACAGTGGCAAGTGTGGAAAGAAGAAAGTACATGGCAGACCATCTTCTTTGGTCTTCAAGTAGTATTTGCAAAGCTTTGATGTATGTTTTGGGTCATTATACTGCTGCAGCAGGGCTCCTATGCTACAAGGATCTAATCAAGCATTTCCACTAGTGGTCTCAGACTTTTGCTCCCCACTGTATTTACAGGTGTAATGAACTTTGTATTCCCAGAGTAACTTTTGCAGAGTAACTTTTGTCAGTTAACGAATATCTCGCTTCACTTTGTCTAGAAAGTGTGTTCAAAGCGCACAATGACAGCCTCATGCAGAAAATATGTACTTACTGATTTATAGCCAATCCTCCTTCAATGGAAAGCTAGAAATGCCCTACTGCTATGAAAATTGTCAAGTGTTTTGAAGTCTGACCTACTTAGAAACTAAAAAAAACATTTTTTTTACACCAATTATATAATGTTGCTTATTCACTAACATATTAGTGTAGCATGACATAGTCACTGAGTCTGTGGCACTTTAATCATTTCCCTGTTGGACAGCACCTTCATGGTAGGGCTGCAATGCATACTGGGAGATGGCAAGGTGATTGGCATGTGGGTATGCAGTGCAGGGTCATGGGTGAGCCTTGGGCAGTGCATGGGGGCTGGGGGACCGCCACTGCTTCTCTCTGTCCTCTGGGCTTGTGGTTTGAATGTCAGTTTCTCTAATAACGCATTCGGTGAAAAGGTCAGCTACAGTTGTCCAAGAGAGAAAGAGAGAGAGAGTGAGAGAGAGAGAGAGAGAGAGAGACAGAGAGAGAGAGAGACAGAAAGACAGATAGACAGAGAGAGAGACAGAGTGTAAAGAGGTATGCTATGCTATGCCGGGGGCAGAAATTGATTGTCTGGTGGAGGGAAAGGAAATGAAGAGAAAAAGAAAAATGAGAGGCTAGTGTGCATAGCGAGGGAGGGAGGGATAAAGTAAGAGAGAGACAGAGAAAGAGAGATGGCAAGGCCAAGGTAGTGGGCTAGAGGACACAGAGTTGTCAAGGCCAGTCCAGGATATACATGTCTGCTTTATAAATGACCATCAGGTCTTTTTAGTCTCTGCTCTCACTCCGTAGAGAGCAAAACACTCTACCATCAGCACCTAAGCTCAATAAAGCCAAGAAATACTAATGAACCACATAGAATTAGCCACATCCTCAACTCTGGGCCTAATACAGACTTTGGTGTGGGTTATTGGAAAAGGTTACATTTCCTGGGAAGTGGATGAACCAAAATCTTTATGCTGCCATAAATGTGTTCTACAATAGACTAACTGAATTGGATAGGCTACTCCAAACTTTTAAAATCTTTTTCTGTATTTATTGTATCCCACCTACATTATAAATAACAACTATGGTTCTTCGGGGAACATGACAGTAGCAGTTACAAAATTGGCAGAGATTATGATATTTATAATATTTATGCTATTGCTTCTTCACCTTTACTATTCTGTTCCTGAGTCCACCAACTAAAGTTGTAATTCTATACTTAACTGAACTATAAGTAATTTTTATTAATTGTTTTTTATGATAATTAAATTAGATACAAAATATGAATAATTATTAGGAGTGTGTGCTTCACATTCTGGCTTCCCAAACCTCCTGCCTTTGTCTTGATTCTTCTTTCTTACAGATTCTCTTTGTGACTCATAGAGCAAAAGCACTCTATTCTTTATAGCTTTGTCCCTGTGGTTTGAGGGTCAGTTGTCCTGGTCAGCATCATGGTGAGAAGTACTGTGAGGATGTAGGTCTAAATACTGAATGAACTGTTTGATCTTCTATTATATTATGTTTATGTTTATATATTATGTTATATACTGTTTGATATTATATTATATTATATTATATTATATTATATTATATTATATTATATTATATTATATTATATTATATTATATT
>JAVSBV010000097.1:3617859-3635223 GCA_033117975.1 Parotocinclus spilosoma
TATTATATTATATTATATTATATTATATTATATTATATTATATTATATTATATTATATTATATTATATTATATTTCAAAACACACAGGACACGTTGCGTCGTGGATTTTTCACAAAGGCTTCCAAAACCATTTTTGAGGTTTCTTCATCATTAGTAGTCTTTGGATGACCACTGCTTGGCTTGTGGTCCACTGTCCTGGTTTCTCAGGATTTGGCTATGAGGGATGCAACAGTGCTGTGTGAAATTGGCGGTCTTTCTGGGTGTCAGTTGTTGAAGCTGGCATCCATGATATGGCCGGACATCAGAATCATCAATTCCATTTTCAGTTACCTGTAATAAACAACAAAAGTTTTGAACTTTCTTTGTAGATAAGATTTAAATCACAAATTTGATTGCGGCAATCGATTTATGGTCATCTTTGATATGCTACATAACCACCTTCCCATGGGAAAAACTTGCCCTTGATACAATGTGGCGGCTTTTAGAATGGTGACCATGTTCCAGATATAGCCTAAAAAATAGGCTTCCTCATTACTTCCTGGGGCATTTAGATATGATATTTTCTCTTTTGTTCCTGAAATAAAATGTTGTCCTGTGTATTTTGACTCATTTGGTATTATATTATATTATACTGAACAAAAATATAAAGGCAACACTTTTGTTTTTTCTCCCATTATTCTTGAGCTGCACTCAAAGATCTAAGACTATCTATTTACACGAAAGGCCTTAACTTGTACACAAGTTAAAAAATTTGTGTTAAAAAATTTGTTCATTATATATTATATATAATATATTGTATTCTATTGTATATTATTATTATTATTATGTGCCATTATATAACACACAGCACATAGTCAGTATAAACCAATGTTGCTGAAAAACCATCTATCACTTGAAATCAACGAATAGCACTGGTGATAATTTAACATACTACTTCCATTTTTCAATTCACTTGCATACTGCTTGCTCAGAGCTATCATATGGTCCACCATACTTAGAGAAACTTTCACAATTACTCTGGTAAATGTAAACTGGCCTATGACTGCCTCAAATTAGACCAAAACAAGGTACCTCAGAGAACAGTAGCCCTTTGGAAGCACATCATAGATAGCACCCAGCTTATCAAGGAGGTCTGCTGACCAGTACAAGACAGGGCATGAATAAAATATGAAAAAGAAGAACTAAAGTAAAAACGTGACAAAATGACTAATGCTCCACCATATGAATGTTATGGACAGGATATTAGATTTGAGGAAATAATTAAACTAACAAGTGAGTAGGTCTGGCTAAGCTGTCTTCTCAGGTCCGATATCGATACATTAGCTAAGACAAGCGCAATGCATTTTGCATGGGACCCTCCAAGGATGATTGATCAGGCTATAATAGCAGCCCACAATGCTCTTCCGACATTAGCTGGGTCAAACTGGCAGGCCTAGCTGTCTGGACTTGGGTCAGAGTCACGCTGGAATGGCGCAGTCACCATTACTGCCGAGCGAGTGTGAAAGATCACCATTAATTAGCATTACACACTCTCTCGCCTCTCTCTTACACATGTATTGAGCTTAGTCATTGACTGCAGCTCTGCCAAAGCTTTGGACATCTCCTGTAACTGCCAAGTACAGGCACACAGCCATCTTCTCATTTGGACAGAGAAAGAGAGAGTCACGAGAATGCAGGCAGTGAGAGAGCATATGAGAGAGGGAGAGAGAGAGAAAGAGAGAGAGAGACTCAGGGCTTGCTTGTCTGCATGCCCGTTACTCCTGTTGGTTTCACTGGTTAATTGAATTGGCTTGTCAACAAAGCCGTTGTCATTCAGTAAGTGAATTTGTTGAATTATTGCGCATCACAGCTGCTGCAAATAGCTTGCTATTTCCTGGAGGCAAAGGCAATGCCCTATCACAATATGAAAAAACAGAGTAAGAGTCTAAGCGAGAGACAGCAAAAAGGCAAATTAAAGTAAAAGCTTTAAAAAGAGTGACAGTCCATCTGGCTCCATAATTGTGGTCATATTTCCTATTTTGACTGGAGCTAAAAAACTGTGCCACCCCAACTGACAGACCTGTCCATACAATGGTACAGTTACCTATTTAATCTCTCTCTCTCTCTCTCTCTCTCTTTCTCTCTCTCTCTCTCTCTCTGTCTCTGTCTCTCTCTCTCTCTCTCTCTCTCTCTCTCTCTCTCTCTCTCTCACACACACACACACACACAAACACACCAACCTCTATGCAACAGAAAATGAAAGAGAATTTTGGCCTTTCATTTCCACACTGTCAGGCTGTCTATTTACATATCACTGTTGATCTGCAAGCAGAAAAGACAACAGAAACGCGAATGTCACAAAATGCCTCTATGGGGTTTACTTGTTCTATCTGCCATTGTGTGGGTTTCCTTTACGTTCTACGACTTGGCCCCCTATTCCAACATGCATTAGGTCTACTGGCACCTCTAAAATGTCCCAGTGTGAGTGTGTGAGTGAGCAAGTGTGTGTATGCATGTGTAGGTAGGTGAGAGTCATGCCGTAAGGTGCTACAGTGTCCTCAAGATGGTGCATGTTGAAATGCCTTCTGAAGGCCATGGTCAGCTTGTTCCTTATAATCTTATGGAAAATATGGATTTGCCTTCATGCCTGTTTTAGTTGGTCATGTATTCCAGTGCTGTACTCTTTGCTATGAGGGTATTATCACAGATGTCTGTATGTTAGGGGTAAATATGCCTAATAGGACTATGCCTAAATAACTTGCTGTTTTCTTGTACAGCATCATATACAGTATATGTGTTTAATAATTTCAGTGAAACTGATCTAATAGTAAATTAAAAGTAATGTTTTTAATTAAGTGGCATCACTTTGCTTGTTCTGCTATCCGGGGTTGGATTATGTAGGTATGGGGATGCATTAATTAATTTGCTTGTTGAATTTAATATCTGGAAGTATTATTATACTCTTTAACTCTTTACTTTTGGCCCATGGTGTCTCAGTAAAAAGAACTCAGCACACTCACCCACTAGTTAACAAAGTTATGCATAACACTGAAAATGAAGGCTTGGGCTGCTGTTTATTTCTGGTAAGCTTTATTACAGGCATAGTATTTTTTTCCAGGAAGTATGCTTCATTTGCCTAGCTATCTTCATGGGAATGAACCTCCAAAATAAACCTTTAAATATAAAATTTAAACAAATGATGATAAATATCATGTAACTTATCAAGATAACTAAAGCCAAATCAAGACCAAGACAAAGACTTATCAAATAAAGTCAAGAACAGGACCAGGAAAAATGTAGTCCAAGTCAAGACCAAGTCCGGTAATGGGGCTTAGTCGAGACCAAGATCAGATATATCAGACAGAAGATTTTTTTATCATACAAGAATAAAAATCACAATTTAATTGTTTACATTCTTACATTCTTTTTAAATTTTTTACATAATATAATATAATGTCAATTATGAATAAATAATAATATTTATTATGTAATATTAATATAGAATATTATATATTATTTCATCATATATTTATTAAAATATAGCATTACATTATATATAGCCTAAAATATTATTAAGTATTATTATTTTATAGTCTTAGTCAAATTAAGGCTTTGGGTAGCTTTTGGAAGATGATAGTGATTATTATTTTCCCCTTCTTCACGCAAACTTAATCAGAAGCCACATAAAGTCAACTGAATATAGGCAACAACATACATTTGATCAGTTATATTATTGAATGTGATTACATCATAATACCAATTCCAGTTTTGTGGATATACAAAGTCTTAATGTCATATAATTCAACATAAATGTGTTCATTGATTGGATAAATGAGAAGAGCAGTAACTTGTTTCTCTGTTATTCAGTCTGAGTACAGATTTTTTTTGGCATGTAGAGAAAGGATTGTTTTATTCTGTTTTTAGAGGATTGTTCATATTCATTAACAGTAGAGAAAAAAGTTCAGTTTATAATTAATGTTACCTCAGGCAGACGCATTGGACTTGGCAGGTTTCCACAACAATTTAGGTGCAAGCTTTACAGACACGTGCTCGTCAAAAACAGCTCATTTATGGTCAGGTCTTGAGACCAAGATTGGACTCAAGTACTACAACACTACATGTTTCTAACAGTAGTGGGAATGATGAATGGCACTATAAAGCTCGGAAAATATAAACTGTTACTCTTTCATTGACAAACTTACTTAACACACTGGATGTAAGGCAGTTCTGTACCAACTTAATTAGGAAGGAAAACTGAGTGAATGTTTTATTCAGTGTTAGGATGTACTATACAGAATGACCTACAATGTGGGATTTGCCATTTTTGTTGATATTGATACCTGTCCACGTTCAGGTGTGTGTCATGTGCTGCCTGGATACTGCTGGCACCATACACATGTCTGTTTGGGGAAACAACTGCTATGGTATGGGATCAGCAGACTGCTCTGTGGTGATCATTCTCATACGAGTCCATTCAGTTGAGGGCTTTTAAAAGGCCTGTAAGGTCATGATCACTGACCACTCATATACTGAAGCTGCTGTGGGTGGCCACATGACAACTCTTCCCCCACTGTCTCTCTCTCCTCGTGTCTGTCTCTTACACTCACTCCTTCTTTTGACTTTATACTTTTTTTAGCTGGTGCTCCTTTGGTTGGCCCTGACAAGGTTATACCACTGTGTTCTGAGTATCTATTGATTTCCACCATCAAAGTTCCCTGCAGTCAGAGAGGGCTTTGCTTCTTTCTTCTTCAGTTCCTTCCCTGTGACACATACATCACACTGCTGTCTCAAGTCTCTTACTCATGTCTTGCTCTGGTCTTAGTCTTGTCTCTGGTGTTCTAGGCCTACTGTAGATAAGTATACATGCTGGTCTTTTCACAGACAGTGGCTCTCTTGTTGCTAGTTAAGACTTTTGTGTTAACATGGCACCGCTGTTTTACACTTGGACTTGTTTTCTTATTAATTAAAAAAGAATAACAAGCATTTTTAAATTAATGTTACAAACACGAGGAGAAGCTTTTCCATACAGGAATATTAAGTATACTAAAGTCACTTTCAGAAAAGTGATTGTTCCACTTACACATTTCTGGTTTTGAGCTCACAAAATAGGGAGCATTTTCATATTTAGATATAGAAATTATTCATAAGATTTAAAGTCATGGCATCATTTGCTTTTAGGAGGCAAAATGAGATTTTATTATGCGGTTGCTTATGAGTGACTCCCATCCCAGACAGAGGAATGAATGGCTTAATGCCAAGGCCAATTGAGAGGCGCTGTTGAGAGCCAGGGGGAAGATTTTCATAAATTATTCATCATTATACAAAATAATCCTTAGTAGAATTGGAAAGGGGGCTGGGGCGTCGGTTGGGAGTGAGAATTGTGGGGGGGTGTATGTTGAGTACTGGGAGATGTTAGTTTGTGTTTGAGGATTAGTTGTAAATATGCCTTTCATAACCCTCACAACCAATCGGCCCACTCTACATCACTGCCTATCAGCACTGTGGACACAGTTATGGTGGTGCATGATGGGTGTAGGTGAAGGTGTTATAATTTGTGGTTAGACTGCGTGGTGTGAGCCAGTGGGGGAGGGCGTGTTGACCTGGCTGGGCCCAGTGCACTCTCTCTGGGCCAAGACAGAGATGGAAATAACCCCCTTTCCAAAACCAGACTGACATGCAGATGCAGCCTGAGAGACCAGACACTTCATCATGACCCAGGGTGAGACCCAGACACACCCCACCACCCAATCGCATGGACACAGACACGCTTATAGACACACACCAGGCGCACCCTTACACACAATCATGCATGCACAGACATGCTAGGGAAGACGTTTTTTTAAAGGGGGAAAAAACCCTCTGATGCCACTAGCTTGGGTTCTTGAGATGGAGGCCAACTGATAGAAAGGCAGACCTAGACGAGGTCACACACAACAATATCTTTACGCAGTCTTCATCTTAAGGTGGAATGTTAAAGCGGAATTCTTCACATTGTTCAAACTTACTGTTTGTCTCCCAAGGACGCAGGGGAACGTTCTTTTTTATTAACACTGCAATTTAATTCAATTTAGAGCCATCTGCCACTGCAAATATGCACACCAACACAGTGCTGTCTCTCATCCCTTGACAGGTCCCTGAGTAGGGACCTAAAATGATATCTTAAATGTCCTTCAGCTTTGACTTAGAAGCTAATGGACTATAACTCATCAATGCTGTCTACTTGGATGAAAAACTTTCACAATGGTTTATATAGGTGGCCAGTTTGAGGACAAAGCAGCATATGAAGTGAAAAATCCTATGCCATTCATTTACAATGCCACTGAATGCAGAATAATATCTATTTTACTATCTGGTTAGCTTATTCATGTTCTTCATGAAAAATGTTCTGAAACCATGCCCCATGGATTATAGGGCAACTATAAAGAAGGCCCCATTAAATTCAGGTGCAGCTCTGTGAGAAGTTTGCAGTCTAGATTTGACAGAAGTCCTTGCTAGCAAAAGTGGATGTGATTTTCTAACACTCTCCCCTTGTCTTACTTTGGATTCCAATCAAGACATCTGGCTTTCTGCTCTTTTTTGACATCAATGCTGCAAAGCACATTTGAGGTTTGGAATTATGGCCATTTGGCCTTGTATTTTCTGCTGTCACCTGCCACACAGTTTTTTTTTTTCATTCTTTTTCAGAGATAAAAAACAGGGCCAATCATCCTTCCCCAGTTGGCTCACCTTCTGCTAACTGGGAGCAAATGGCCTGAGTGAATCAGGAGCTCCATGGGCCCGCTAAAGGACTCTTGATTTATGAAATTACTGCAAACATGATTGAGATAGCAGTGATGATTATTGTGATAATATAGGCGCTTGATGAAACAGAGGCAGCTCTGAAACAAGCATACCTAATGAGGACTTGTAGAATAGGGGAGCCTAATGTGAAAAGTGTTTAACATGAGAATGAGAGGGTCCCTGCCCCTGTCTCCCCCTCACTGTGAGGGAGCTTGGCCCAGCCTGGTCGCTATTGCTCCAGCTGACCACCGTGCATAAATCTATTGGGCTAGACGGACTAGATGTGGGAAACCTTGCCATTATTCTATTTACAATGTCACACTATGGTCTACCACTAGACCATAATGGTCAACTCCCATACTTCTTAACTGTTCATACCAACTGACTACTTGATCTTAGTAGACTAGATCTCAGTAGTCACCACGTATACCTCACACCACAATTTCCTGATGAATTAAATACATCTGTATCAACATGGAAAATACACCGATTCACACATTAGACTTTAGAACACCATAAAACCAACAAAGTGAGGATTTTAGATCCACCAAAGGAGCACCCAGCCTGGCAAAACCCCATCGGCAAATCTCCAGCTACCACTGACCCCCCTTACTCTGGCTGGCTGGGCCAGCAGTGTGTGTTAAATGCTGTTGAATACTAGTGACCTTTAATAAAGAAGGGGATCCTGAGACTCCGTTCCCAGACACGCACTGACCTTTCAAACCAGACGAGGGGCCAGCAAAGGAGGGGGTGGGGGCCTTGGGGGCAGGGGCTCTTTTGGGTTCACACTGTGGACTTTGAACCGGCCAGTTCCCGCTGTCCTGTTGGGTGTCTCGCCCTGCCAGAGGACTCTTTTTCCCTCCCTTCTTTTTCCTTCCTTCTTTTTTATTGTGTCAGAGAGCATTCTGTATGCAAAGAGGCCCAAACTGCCTGGCCTGAACCTTTGCAAATCAATTTGTCTGTGAAGATGAGGTATGAAACAAGACACAAAAAGCACCTCCCATTTGATGACATCACTGTTTTGGCGTTCATAGCAATCTGAAAGAACACTTATGGTAAAACAAATAAATAGAGAGATGCTCACCCAAAAAAAACATAAATCAAGGTAGTGACAGCTTCAGATACTCCCATTCGTCCATTGCCATTCACTTAAAATATTCAGAAGTAGGATGCCATGTTCTTTTGTTATCTTCTCCTGAAGACAAAACAGCTCTGCACACTGTACATAGGTGTTTAATGAATACCTATTGTCCAAACACTTCAGCCTGCACAAACAGAGTTTTGGATGCCCATGAAAAACTGGGTTTGAGATAAAGGCTCTCTCCTGCCTGACAAAAGAAAACTGCTTTAGTCTAAGCAGATGCGGAAGGTCAAAATATGGATTTTTACATGAGTCTGTGCTTTTTTATGCTTATGCTTTAAGAGTGTCATCTAGGTCCGAATGTAGCAAAATGGCATTTTTGTCAGCCTGTACTGACGTGTTTTAGTATTTAGAGCTGATATGTTTGTTAACATATAAACGAACAAACACTGTGTGCCTCTCTTCCCATCTTTATCTGACCTACCCTCAACCCAACTGTCAGCCCAAGGACAACCTTGTCCTCAGTTTTATAAAAAAAAATCAAAGTTATTGATTGAGAAAAAAATAATAATGGCATCCTTCATCTGTCCACAATTTGTTTCGTAATACTTAGAAATGTGGCCTAGTATCTTCACCTGAGCTGGTGGCTCATTTAATTGCTTTTAGCGTTACAACTGAAAGGAGAAAATCTTGGGGAGTATTGATCACATAAAGTCTTATTTCATCCAACAGCCCCTTCTGTCCTGATTCAGCCCTCATCCACCCAATTTACACCCTTGATTCAGATTTCTGTCTTTGTGTCAGCATGTGTTTGTGTGTGCATGTGTGTGTGTAAGTGTGTTTGATTCCTGATCAATATCTGTCCCTTTGTGAGGCCCTGTCTAGCCAGTTTCCTCCTGCTCCTCTGAGTCTAATGAGTGGCCTTGACCATGAAGGGACGGGGCAGACAGCCAGCACCAGAACCCTGCCTGAGACACACGAAGAGACAACCCTGTGACCTTAGGCCCCATCAGCTGCAGTCTCGATCAATCAGCCCTACTCAACACACACACACACACACACACACACACACACACACACACACACACACACACACACACACACACACACACACACACATCATGCCATACTAGCTTTGTGAAGACCACCTGTTTAAATAATAATTACTTTAACTAATTAATGCTACACCTATTCCTAGCCTCAGTAACCTAGGGCAAATCTTTTGATTCTTTAGTTTATTTTATCTGTATAAGTTTTTTTAAAAAAAAGTTCCCTTAATGTTAAAAATGTCAGATTTTTCTATCCTTGTTTTGACATTTGGTCCCCACAATGAAATATAATCATAGGCACGCACACGTTTGTCTCGCTGTCCTTGTGAGAAATGTACACTGACATAATTATTACTGCAGCAAATGAATGGTATACCTTGTACAATTAAGTTAAGCAATTAAGGAAGTAAGGACATTTGGTCTCTCTCTCTCTCACACACACATTTTATATATATATATATATACACACACACAAAAAGTTGAAAATTTGCCTTGCTATTGGTGATTGGAATTTCCACTGGCATCATTGTACTGTTGCTAATAAATACTAAATATATACCTGATTCAAAACTTTAATCTTTGTAACCAAATCTTTTCGTCTAATTTATTTTTTCTCTTTTGCCTTTTATTTTTAATAGAACATTGCAGTCATTGGTAATAAGCAGTTTTCCTTGTGGAGACCAGCAATAGTTATCAACACATTACATGCCATATGTGTCACCATTAAAACTGTTTGTAAAACTGTTACATTTTAAATTTTAAATTGTTTTAAAATTTGTTGTAGTTTAAAATTCCAAACTCTCCTGGAGTACTGTTTTATTAACCTCCATCTACATTTATCTCTTTTTTTCTCTTTCTCTCTCTTTCTCTCTCTCCCCCTCTCTCTCTCAGACTTCAGTTTATACACTTATTCACTATATGACTCCCAACAATAGACATATATTGATTATTTTTTCTATTTGTTTCACATTTTAACCCTGCTATATCCAGGGCAGGGTTGTGTTGCTCTTTGCCGCTAACACCCCGAGAACAAGTGTAAGTGCAAGTGCAAACGCAGGATGGGTCTATGGTCAGTTGTAGTAGATCTGGGTCTGGATTTACTGTTGCAGCGCATGACCCTTTGACAATTCTCCCCTCTCTCAGCTGTTTCTGCATGTGATGCTGTACCTGTCAAGGGCTGCAAGGCCCTATTTCCACCACTAGGAGCAGTAGGTGTGCATGTTCCATTGCTGACTTTTACAATCGAAGAAACCGAAGCACATGATACAAGACAGCACTGCATCACCCACTCAAAACAAGTGAGGGTAATGCAGTGGTATAGTGCAAGCTGGCTTGTTAACACTTAAGAATTTAAATTGTCCAGAGCACTATTTGGAACAATTAGGCAAAACTTTCAGCACATGCATGGCAGGCTATGTAAGACCGAACAATGCTATTGTTCAAGGCTGCACTGTTGTAGAGGGTTATCCTTAAGGCCATCCTCTGCGTCCAGGAACCATAGTGTATTTATGTACGTCATATAGCGTATTACACTGCTATACCTAAGCACCTTCTAATCATTTTATTTAATATGTTCATAATGACCTACCAGCTGTTAGTCAGGGAATATGTTCCTGCTCATTACATTTTATAACGTTTCCAACTAAATGTGGCCTTTGTGGCTACACAAATGTGTAAAAGTAGAAACTTATATGCTAAAACTGCAACCTATATATGTACATATTTAATAGGATTATACAGACCTAGATACATTATTGCCTTCTGTCTTCATTTTTTTCTTGACATTTAGTATCTGACCAACTTGTTATTATAAACCCATTCTTTTCTGTGACCTGGCCTGACTTTATGTTGTATTGCTTAAGCCAATGGATTATCTCCCTCTCTCTCTATCCCTCCCCTCCTTCCCCGAACCAGGATTGTATTTCTAAGTGGACAGTGGGAACAGAGGAGAATAGGATAGAGTGAAAGGAAGAGAATGTCTAATTGAAGCAAGGGATTTCTTCTGATCTGTGCTTGGGCTCCCTGTACTTACAGCTCCCACAACTTGCCCTTCATTTACATGCCTTCATCTGAAAGTAGAACCAGAACATTCAGCTCACCAGAGATTGTTCTGCTCACGTATGCCCCATCTTACTAACGATATCCTATAATTTTAAGACTATATGAGTTCAGACCAGTTTCTTTAGTCTGAAGGTGTAAAGGAAGTATATGAAGTGTAAATGTTTGTTGAAGTGGATTATACAGTGAAAAACCTTTTCAGAATATTTTGGATTTTCTAAATACTGAAACTATTAGTAAACACTAGACCAAGAACTTGCGATGGGATGGGTTGGGATTGGTGTCATTCTCTGTGTCACTGATTTGTCATATGTTGGCTTCACAGAAAAAACAAAACCATTTACTTAGGCAACTACACTTATCTGGCAGATTGGTATGATGTGACTACTATAGCTGGCTTCATAAGCACTGCAGCATCAGCTGGTTAATCATGGCAATTTGAGTTATGTTTTTCTGTCACACTGCTTTTGTAAAATAGAGAGGAAGCACAGATTTGATAAACATAATTTGTTAAAAAAGTAAAGCTTAATCTATGTTTGTGTTAAACCTGGTTGTCAAAATCTAATTTGTAACAAAACATTTTACAAGAATAATTTGACATATTATTTTGGTAGTTTGTGTTTCACCACTGTATTCAAGCCTAAAACATCTCATTGAATCAATGTAACACCGTCCAATGTCCCATCATCTTTAGCATCCAATAAAGGTAGTGGTGTAAGTAAGTGTAAGTAAGCACTGTAAGTGTGGATGCTGAGCTTAATAATGTGACTTTAACAAACTGGCTCTTGAAGTTCCAATCCTAGTGGATTCCTACGTTTAGATGAGACATATAAGTTTAAAAACAAGTATGAGCTTTAAAACTGGTTTTAAAGAAACATTGTGATTATTTCACAATTTGGGGCATTTCTGTTATGTTACGGTCATGATTCCTGCAAATTAGTGAAGTGTAAATCAGAAACTGGCAAATTCTTATTCTGGATCATTGTAGAACCCTTTAGTTCCTTAAAACAGAACCAACAGAAAACCTGTTTTAAAGTAGTTTTATAACTCTGTAGACAAAGTTATTTGTGAATTAATCTGCACTGTATGTACATAGGATAGCAAATAGGCGAGCACATGAGGGAGGGGTAGTAAAGGGAGGTATGGTCATTCCTAAGCTTTGTGGTTGAGGGCGGAAGGTCAGCCGGTCTCCTAAGATAAGGCATTTCATAGAAGTCTGAGGGTTTGCCGTTTGTAACTTCTCTTTCTCCCTTTCTTCACCATTTCCTTCGTCACACTTACTCAAGAGGCCATGGTCAGCGCATGACAGGCTGATAAGGAAATAAGGGCCTAGTTCAGTGGCCCTGATAAGAGTGTGTGAGGGGCCTGTGGGACAAGAAAAAGGAATAGAGGCACGGGCGGAATAAACAAAGAGGTTCACTGCTCTCTGTTAAAGAGATTAATTGTGCCAGTGACACCTTTGCCACTGACAGGCTTGAGGCAGGAGAGTTTACCTCTGTGGGGAGGAGAGAACCATTCAGGAGTCTCACTGCCCTGGGAACAGATGTAGCTGTTTGGCAAGCTTTCAAGCTCTTTTATGAAGGTTAAAACTCACATTTCAAAAGGGCCTGAATACAGCTTGACAAGATTTACAGAGGTCACAGGGATTAAAAATTAATATTCATTATTGACTTAAATGGTATGATGGTTGGGGATCACTACAATGTAATATTTTACTTCTACTGTTGGTTTTAAAAGTAGACATCCAACATCGTGGTATGCAAAATGAAAAAGTTCTGCAAAGACTGAATTTGAATAAAACATCACTGGTATCAAATTAAGATCACATAAATTGCAAAGTATTTTAAAACATGAAAAGATAATTTTTTTCATTTTTTTTACATCTGTGTCCGAACATTTTTAATTGTCTCATTCTTTAAACATTTACAAATGTATTTTCTACAGACAGTGTCTTTTGGACATAACTGCAAATTATTATACCTTTGTCCTTAATAATGGCATATGTTCAAAATGTGGTTTTGTAATTTGTCTGGTGGGAAATACTGTGATGTTAGAGATGAGAGTTCACACACTAGAGGGGATTAGTGATACAGATAATAGTTATAGGCAATTATAGCCAATGCTTAAATTCCAAATTAAGAAGCAAAATAATGTATTTGTTAATTAATAATACCTATTTAATCAATCTAGGGGAGCCAAGTTCTAATCAGCAGCGCACGGCTCAAGACAAAAATCAACCCTAGACAGGGTGCCAAGGTATTGCAAAACATGTGCACACACACATATACACAAACACACACCAAAGCTGACATTGGTTGCTGCTGCAGTACCAGGGGGTGATACACTAACTGGCCTCCTCAGCTGATTCTCAAACTGGCCGGACAAACTGCCTGGACTCAAATCTGCTCTGACAGAAAATAAGAGAATCACATGATGACTCTCAGTACACAGCCAGTACTTCACCTATTGGCCCACGTGCCACATAAATGCCATGAAAAACCCTATATGTGTTTGGACAATTTGGACCTTATTTGGCGCAAAATATAACTACAATTACCTACTTAATCCTCTTCTTCCCTTTTGAGACATAATGCCACACCCAATTACATACCACTGCTATAACAGAAAAATAAGTGCCTAAACTTGTTTTTGCCTATAACTGTCTGCTATATTGGCGGGTCGTCAAAATTTTTAGTCTTTGTACCTAATTAGTTAATAAAATATATTCTTCTTCTTATTATTATTATTATTGTTTTTTTTTGTATTTTTGCCATCTGCTGTTAAGAAAATGCTTGAACTAAGAAACCTTGTAATTAATTTTCTAAAACAAAATCTGAGAATGCCTTCTAATATATATTATACTTCTTAAAAAATGAAGGAATGAGTATCAGATAGTGGTGACACTTTTCTTTTTTTTAATGTTGCTTGTTTTTCAGTCTTTCATCAAAATGTTCCACGTTTAATCCATTTGGTAAACCAATATTGCAAAAAAACTTATGTGATGCTACTTAACAAAAAACAGCACAAAACAAAAAAAATCCCCTCTTCTTTCAATTCTTGTGAATTATTACTTTCTAAACTTTCATCATTCTGCCAGTGCAGAGGTGAGCTGTGCTGCAGGATTTGTATTTCAATATGTGTGCTTTGTGTGGGTGTTAGTCCTCCAGAACGCATCTGGCTACATTTGCATTGTCTAAAAGATTGACAGGGTACCTTTGTCTTTCCCAGCTGATGATGTAACAGCAAACCAGGCATCCCCTTAATCAAGTTACACTGCATGGAATTTGCTTTTGAATATACAGAAATGCCTGATACATCTTGTGTAGATTCATAAGACATATGCATTTTCACATGCTTTGTGCCATTCATATTTGCAGTATTCAATGGATTGAGTGGAATTTAAGTTTTTTTTATACAGTACAGTTTGTTTTCAGCTCTGCTTTTTCAGTGTGATTCTTAGGAAGTTTGACCGTGCATCCATGCATTGCAGACCTGCACCATTTATGTATGAAAATATTCTCTATAAGAATGACTCACAATTACAATTAGTAGACATTTGTCTTACACGCATGCCCTATGGACAGAGGATTATTTTTGATTGTAAAATTAAGTCCTCTTTCACTTTATTGTGCCTTAAAATGTCTCATCACTCGTTTCTGGCAATGTAGAGACCGATACCTATACCTATATAGAACGATACCTTTAATTTCACATGAATTATTGTTTATGTAAATTATGTCACAGTGGCAATCACAGTTCTAGCATCCCTGGGTCTATTTTAACCTCAGACTCTGCATAATAAATAAACAAATAAACATAATTAAAGCAAGTCTGGTTTGTGGACTCAGTGAATCAATTTTTTCTGAATTAATGTTTAATTGCTTTGTAAAAGTATTTGTAATTGTGAAAGTATATGTTGGAAAATGGGGATTGCTTCTAGAAGCTCTTACGAGAGTACATAATATGGAAGAGACGCCCTGCTCAAATGTCATACTGTATGATTTTGTTGTTTCTACTGATTAGAGTATTGATATTATTAGTACTATTAATATTTTTTTCTGTATAGTTTTCCCATTAACAACATAATTTGTGCTTTGAGAGCAGTATTTGGAAAATAATCCTCTTTCTATGGGGCATGCGTGTATAAACAGGAGCACAACCATAATAAAAAGAAGGACTAATACTAATACTTTCGTAGTCCCTGAACTATTCAGAGACCTCTTGAAGCACTTTAAAAAGTACAGAAACTGGCCTCAGTGTACACTATTTCCTTTGCTGGCATGTGAGAGCACGAGTTCAAGAGCTGTACTGGGGGATGGTTGTGTTGATACACTTTTGTGTGCGTACATGAATGAGAACCCTAGTTGAGACTCCGTCTGATAGAACCACTGGTCTACTGTTTCCTGCCTTTAATTTTCTAGGGGAGCTTGCATGTTTGCCTCCTCCCTACCCCCAGCACCCTCCTTTTCCACTGCTGGTACCAGCTTGGGGCCAGTTTTGCATGAGCTCTCCCCTTGACACTTCACTGAACATGGTGGTCATTGCAAGGCGCAATAGTTTCTAATTCTCTGAAAAGAAAGCACCTGTGCTGCAAAGTAAATGTCCCTAAATAAACCACAGAGCCTATGCTCATCGACTCACATGATATCACATGCAAAAGAGCCCTCAGATTAGTTTCATGGCTTCCTTTCCCAAAAAAGGTCATGTTTCTCAAGATGCAGGTTGACCTTAATATCAGCATGAAGCGTCTCAAAAAAAGGCCCCTTTGTGTAACATTTTGAAATCTCACATATAAGTAAACCTCCAGATAATATCTGAGTACAAGCAGCATCAAAGTCAATCTCTTGGGCTTTTGGGTACAGCAGCACATCTTTTGCAGGCATTTGGTTGATGGAATACTAGTCAGCAACATAAATACCCAAATGACTTGTTCAGCTATCATGAATATGAATGTGATGTATATGAAAAGTTTAGAGCAGTTACTATATTATGTGATACCATACTGTCCACTGGAAAAAGTGCAAAATATACATGCATATACTACTCAACCACTTCTACAAATCCATCTAGCAGTGGTGTTCTTTCTTGAACCTACTGTGTGTAAGAAACATGCTTGCTGTGCTGTGTTCAAATGCTGCCCACAAGCATTGAATCTTATCTGTTGTTATCTGCTTCTTGGACTGGCCTCTGAACACTACGCCTTTCCCTTATCTGGGACCCCAACACTATCTTTCTGTGTGTGTGTGTGTTTGTGTGTGTCAAGTTTATATATCATTGTGGGCTTACAATCGTTACAACAAGGTTAGCGAGAAGAACATTTAACAGACATTGTCCTTTGTGGAAACTACAACTTACCGTTAAAAAAAAGAGCTAAAATATATGCTTTAGGTTATTGAAGTTAAGGTCATGTGTACGTGTAGCATTACAATTACAGCAATAGAACATTATTGGAAAGTCCCCACAATGACTGACATGATTGTGGACTGTGTATGCTGTGATTGTGTGTGTGTGTGTGTTGCTGTTAACTTTCAAGAAAGAGGCTGATAAGATATGGCACATACAAGATTTCTTTTATTATCATTTTATCACATAGCTATATATCATGCTCATCCAAGCCACTTCTCCTGTTCATTGACCACCATGTGAAGGAAAGGTCTGCTCATAATAAAGCAAACATCATTTGCCCTCATCCTGTCCTCCACACTCTGTGGTTCAGAGTCCATCATCCTGAAAGACAGTGGTCTTTCAGTCTCATACTCTCTCTATCTATCTACATTATACAACATTCACCTACATATCACATTCATCATGCAAGAATAAATTGCACAGCCCCCCTCTTCTCTGCTAGCCACATTCATACCCAGAGGGAGAGAGTACTGTCAGCTGAGTGGCCCCACATCTGGGGCCTCCTGCTGGGCTTTATCGGCCCCACCGTCCCAACCATCCCCCAGCCCTGCTCCCACAGCCACTGTGCCACCAAGACGGGCATTATCATCTTCCGCAGCCAGCTCTGAAGTGGAGCCTGGCACCCTCCACCTCCTTCTTGCCAAAGTCCTTTTCATTTAAATGAGATTAAATATAAATGTGGAGTGGGGACACACACTGGCTGGGCTGAAAGTTGAAGTGATGTTTTAGAGCACTAATCTATTCCATGGCCAAACAGTAAGGAAAAAAGAGAGAAAAAATAAACAGAAAGAAAAGGCTACACCAGTAGTGGAATGCTGATGGCTCAGCCTTTATTAGCTGTATCTAGCACCGCTGCTGGCTGTTGATCCCACACTGTTAGGTGGAATAAAAAGAGATTGTCCCGAAGCAATAGGGATACATCTCTATGTGCTGAAGAACTCACACACACACACACACACACACACACACACACACACACACACACACACACACACACACACACACACACAC
>JAVSBV010000097.1:3635928-3648792 GCA_033117975.1 Parotocinclus spilosoma
ATGGTCATAATGGGGTATTTTGTGTAGAATTTTGAGGAAAGAGATTAATTTAATACAATTTGGAATAAGGCTGTTACGTAACAAAATGTGGAAAAAATGAAGCGCTGTGAATACTTTCCGGATGCACTGTATATTTCAGAACACCAATAATCAGGAAATTGCATCTGAAGTTGCTACCTGTTACTGTATTTGTCGGGAAATGGTCACACCGATAATTTTGCGTCTCTCTGTGCCTTTTTGTGTTCCTGTTGTCTTATACCTAACTCATGCCTAGCATGGACATATCCTCTTAGAGATAATACATAATAAATCAACTAAATGACCCTAACTGAGATGGCATATGATCAAAATGATTACCACTTCCTTTACAATATACCACACTCTGAGCAAAGCTGGCCCTCTTCCCAGTGGACAAGGCCTTGTTCTGCATATTCTGCATGTGAAATATTTGCATTCTAATTCAGGCAAACAATGTGCAATGATGCCCTGATGCTAATGACGGAGGGGTCAGTGGGATCAGGCGCGAGTGCTGCAAGATTCCGGATGAGCGGGTCAGGAGCAGTACTCTCAGGCTAGGGGAGTGCTCCTGCTAACTCCCCTGAGGGCCCGACCATGATGATTTGCATGGTCATGTCCGAGCGGGTAAGTGTGTATGAGAGTATAAGGTTATTCTAATAAGCCTGCTGCTGGCGGATGCAGGCAAAGTTCAAGGTGTACTGGTCATCTTCACCATACTCATTAGAATTTTTAATATCACAGACAGAGGTGTTTTGATGCAACTCTTTGGATGCTTTGTGAAAGTGTCCCTATTTCTAGTGTGTAGATCCCAGATCTAAACTTTAGCCAGTGTGCGTGTGTTTGTGTCGGTGTGTGCGCCGTTGTCTTGGGCTTCAGGAGAGGATGTAGGCTCACAGCCCACAGTATGGATGGAATGATACCACATATATCACTGGATTTGCACACCAGAGGTGGCACACTGTATTTGCATTAATAAGCTACCTGCAATGGCTTTTACATGACGTCTCTACAGTTAACAATATTTATGCAAAAGGAGGGAAGAAGAAAGGAATGTTTGCACTCTTAATTGCTGAACACAATAGCAGCAGCTTTTCAAACAAACACACAGACTGGGCGATATATATTTGCATATTCATGCAGATTTAAGTTTTTTTCCCTCTCTCAGCAGGCAATGGGGTGTGAAGTTATTTATTCCCGTTGACAAGGCACATCTTTCAGGAGGAGGCCACCTTATATTATTTTTGCTCAATTATTACACACACACACAGACACACAGACACACACACACACATGTATGCACGCATGCACAGGCATAGTACTTATTTATAATAAGAAGCATTTTTGCTTTTGTCCTGTCCTGTCATGTATCTGTAATTTTTTTCAGCAGTTCTATCATCTACCAGTGTTGTAACAATATTTCAGTAACTAATAAACATTCACACAGAACAACACTTGAATATGCATTAATACGTAGGCACACACAAAGTGACTGAACCTGAACCTGTGGTAACGTTTTGCTCATTACTACTGCTGGTGCAGTACGTTGGATTGTCCACCAGGGTGTGTGTAAGCGGACTCAGTTTTCTGCAAACAAAAAAAGTGCTGAAGTTTATGATGATCTTAGAATTAAGCCAAGCTTGCACTATTATTGGATTTTTAGCCTGAATCTATAAATTTTCAGCACAGGTTAGAGGAAGTTTTCAGTTTAGGTAAGTAAGAGTCAAATATGGACAGTTTAGACAAATTCTAATCTAATATATGCCAGAGACTGTTCTGGGAGCAACAGGGAAGGCAGAGCATACAACTGACATGATAGCAGGGGATCACGCACTCACCATTTCACACTTACTCACATACTCACACACTCATTAGAGCCAATCCAATTACTGTTTAAAAAAAAACTTGAGAAACTAATAATAACACAAATAAAAGGTTTACATTCTTTAAATAATCCGACAGTGGAAATATTCTACTTGAATCAACCTGAATCATGGCTACATATAAGACTGTCAGTTATTATCATACAGTTATTGTGTAGTTTAAATATTAATTTAGAACTTTACATTTTCAAATTACATGTAACTAAATAAAAAAAAGAGATATCCTTAATACATCTGCATATGTCCATGACTATAGGGAGATAAATTTAAAGTAAAAGTAAACTTTTCTGAAAGTATAAGGTCTCTTAGATTTTCTCCTGAGCATAAAAACTATAGTAATGTTCCATTTGGTTAAGCATAGATCTCAATATAGAACGTCTGATTCTCATGTTTATCTGCTGCTGGGAAAAATCCTGAGCTCACAAAATGAGCTTAAACATTTCACATCCATAAGTAATTTTAAAATTTTTATTTAGTTTAGAGTACTTTTAGAACAACTACAATTTATCAAATGTATTTTATGGCTCTGCAATTTCCCCCCTAAAACATATTCTTATTCATTACTGTACTTGTTTATATTGCATGCCTAACATAGGCACATAAATTAACATACATTTGTTTTGCTTTTATGTCTTTAATCATTACTCTTTGTTTATACAAATTCAAGCTTAGAGTTACTATTTTATTCATCTTTAAAAGAGGGCAGCTCCAGTGGCTCAGAGGTAAGTGCTATTTGAAGGAAAGCACAGTTCTTGAGATCTTGAATTCAAATGTTTCGTGCCTAGCTGGCAACACAGTGTGCAAGGCAGGAACAACTGTAGATATGGCATTAATCCACCTGAGGGCACAGAGACTCACACAGCATTTGCGAACAGTGATGCCTAAATTGCAAAAAAAAAAACCATAACGTAATTATCAATGAGACATTGTAATTCTTCACACTCTTAACAACACACACACACACACACACACACACACACACTATACTTACCTTGCTTATTTATAATGATTTTGAAGGTATTTGGGGAATCAGGCCAGTCTGATTTGGCACAAGGGAGTAGATACCAACACACAAACATAAACTCCTGTGCAGTCATCCGATTACAATGTAGACTCTCCCTCTCTAGACTGAGCATTCTGTTGGGTCTAAAACTCTCTCTTTCTCGTATTTACTTCTTGTCCCTTTTTAAATTATGTTGTTATGCACTCAAACACACAAATACCAGCCAAGTGTGTTTGAAAAGCTTTCAGTCAAAAAGCCCTTTTTTGGCATCACTCGGGGTGGTCAAGTCACTGCAACAGGTCAGAGCTGCTCAATGTAATAATGGACCAGTGAGAAAGAACCAGACCTGTAATTACAGCTGTCAAATGACACAGAGTCTCACTAACTGGAGCACTTTCTCAGTCTTACGTTCTAATCCTTAAACTTCAGGTTTGTAACTCTACTAGTGTGAACATCATAGGCCATGTTAACAAAGTATATATTCGCACAAATTAAACTATTAGTGATGTTGCTGAAAAATATAAAGAATGGTCTACATTTTATAAAATTAATAAGGGATAGTAGAATTTTAAAAAGAGAAGCAAAGTATTCTAAATTCCAAAAATTTAAAGTATGCATTATGCACATACATTACACAGTAAGAGGACAGTGACTGTGTATATGTAGCATTTGTTGTGTAGATATCACAGTATACATGATGTAGTTTAATATGGATTGCACTTGACCAAACTGGATCATTGTACAGTGGACTGTTGTGATGTATGTAACATGTGCCAATTAACATAACGTTTAAAGGTAGAAACTGATCAAATCTACGTGTACAGCTAGGCATTAAGCAGACACTATTATCCATACCAATGTACAGTTGTTACAATATTTAATCACAAGCAAATGTGAATTAAGGAACCTACTCAAGGACCCAAGAGAGGCAGCTTGGCCGAGGTGTGATTGGTACCCTGGACATTCTGATCAATAGTCCATTTTTTAAGTAATCTGACTGGCATATGACTTCATGGCTATTTCTGAACAATGTACAATAAATACTCTAAATTAATGGTAACCTGTTGAACATTTTTTTCAAATTTTAAACATTTGACCAGTCACTCAAAATGAATGGGGTTTCAAGGACATGCAAGGTTTTGTAATGACCAGGAAATTGTTTGCTTAAAATGTTTAATTCAATAGTTGGTAAAAAAAAGAAACAAAGAAAAAACAAGAATTTTTTTTATTTGTTAAGTAACAGAAAGAAGAGTATATATATATATATATATACACCTTAATTCGTAAGGTTTTTTTTCTAACATATGATCTTGCCCTTGTTATTAATCAGCACCTGTACATCAAATGTTCCACTACTTTGTGAGGTTTATTTGTATGGTAGAGCCTGTCCACAGAACAAGCCAACATGAAGCCAAATGAATTCAAACAGGAATCTAATAATAGAGAAGCATATCTTGGGAATGATACAAATTCATCTCAAGGCCACTGAACATAATCAGTTCTGCTCAAGTGATGGAAACACAAAACTACAAATGCACTGCACAGGTCATGCTACCTCTATTAACTTAGGCAACAAACTATTCTATAGAATAGATACTGTAGTGCCTTAACCCTGACTGAACTGTAGTCACTGCCTGCAATTAAAGTAGACGTAGATGGATCAACCATTTCCAAGGTGTTGCATCAAAAGAAGAATTGTCGTAGAAGAATCTCAAGCGAAACACTTTATTCTATATTTTATGCCATGGTATACATCGATCAAGGTACATTGACCACATAATGTTGTAAAAGTCGGTTGTAGCAGCATTGTTTGATAGGGAAGGTTTTCAGCAGCATAAAGATATAAATTAAAGGTAAAACTCTGTCCGTCTCCTCCTCCATACCTGATAGTCAGCTTAAACTGGGAAGGACGTTTGTAGATAAATATTCCTTAGTGGTTATCCTGTAAACTTTATCCTGTAATTACCCCATCATGATGTGCAAAATCAACTGAGATTTGTCACAAAAGGCTATTGGCTGTGAAAGTAGCAAAAGGTGGATTAAACCAGGACTGAACAACAGGGATATAATACTTAAAAATTGCTGACATTTTTTTGTCATGCTTAACAATTTACTATTCTTAGTAAATAGTAGACTGTAGATTCAGTAGGGTTTTTGGTCTTTTTTGGAAACCATGTATTTATTAAAATTGATATGAATCTTATATGGTGACAGTCATTTAGGGGAAATGGAATCAAGGGATAAATACTAAATAAATGCACTGTAAAATGTTCTGTGATCTAGCGCTTATAAGAGGAGAAAAGACAATATCCATATTATGTTGCAAAACACAATGGCATCTTGTCTAAAATCTGAAACAGCATCACACAATCCTTAACCACAGCTAGGGGCAAATCAAAACAGATTAAGACAAAGCTGATACGTTTGATTACTTAAAAATTAAAAGATAATTGTGCATATGAAAATAATTGTACTAAAATATTAGGAAAATTCAGTTCTACACAAACTGCACGATTAAATCTGCAGACCTCGAGCTTATTAGCTCTTCAGTTGAGTAGTGAGTGTAAATGATCATTCACACAGTCATGACAGATTTTGCAACCTTTCACATGCACGTTAACTTTTGTTTAATATTTCATATGGATATAAATGAATAAATTCCTACACAACAGCTGTTGCTGACAGCTGATGTGACTTTATTCCAGGTTTTCTTTGTATTTTTTCTGTAATGCCACATGTGATGCTATAAATTCTTCAGCACTTTCAGTAAAACTGTTTTCATTTGTCATGTATTTAATTGAATATCATGTTCTTTTATATTAGTTGATCCTAACCTGCTGATAACCTGCCATTTACTAGCTTAATATATCTGAGGGCATGATAAATTACATGCACATAAAGGTGAATGAGGGTGTATCAGTGCAAATTATATTTAAATAAGGGACAAATGCACAGGCATGCATTTATCAGCTGTGCTCAGATCAATCTGAATATCAATACCATAGCATTGTTTTATAAGTTAAATTTGGCCAAATTTTTGGTCAAATTTGCACTTGTTACACAGCTTTGATGTAAATTATAATATATGTTACAATAGTGCAGCTGTCTTGTGGTGATGATCTGATAAATGCCTAGTACAGCTCATCCACATTGCACCACTGTCCCTGCAGGTTTTTATTCCAGTACATTTGCATTTAGAGAATTTAGCAGACACCCTGATCCAGAGCGACTTAAAACTCATACAGTCTTACAATCCAAGCAATCCAGCTTAGCAGAGGTGGGACCTGAACCATGGACCTAATGGTCCAGAGTCCAGTACCTTAACTGCTAGTCCCAATAACATAGGTTTGGTCTCAGCATTGGTAGACACTCAACAGCTCATGCTCAATGTCCCACCCTCTTTACTGAAGCAGTATACATTGCAAAATATTTAATGCAAAACCAATGGAAAGGGAGGGTATGTGGCTGATACAAATGCACACTCAGAAATAGTGAAAATAGTTTAACACATAACATCAAATTTGCAACAGATAAGCTACTGTCAGAGTCTACATCTGCAATGTGGAGCAGTATGCTAGGTGTGTCTAATAGAGTGCACAGTGAGTGAACACTGTATTTAAAAAACTCCGGCACCACTGATGTGTCTAATGCAAACATACCAGCAAAACATTCAAAAACACACACCACCACATCAGTGCCTCTGTACTGCTGAGAATGATACACCACCAAATTCACCCAATCTGTGGTGATACTGGGGGGTATGTAGAGAAACAGAGAAACAGATGGACTAGAGTCTGTAATTGCAGAACTACAAAGTGCTTCTATATCGTAAAAGGAAATAATAAAATGGGCAGCGTATGTAGAAACAAGGGGGTGGTCATGATAAAGAGACTGGTGAGAGTATCATGCCGATGCAGGACAGAGTAGGAAAGAAGACTGCTGTTTGTAAAGATTTATAGATTTATTCTCTATACACTTGCTGTACTTACAAGCCCACCTGAAACACAATGTGCTTTACAGCTGCTGCTTTCTTCTTATCTCGTATCTCTGTTTCCTTCACTCAGTTATGTTTAGTTTAACTTAAATAAATTAATGTATTATTTAAATAAACATGCAGCATTGTTAATACATACTTAATATTGTATGTCCATCTGCACTAACTGTTCGTCCTGCTGTGGGTCAGTCTGTCTAAAGAACAGGCCATATTTTTAAGATTACATGGGAAATCCCTTCAATTTTGTTAAAATGTGGTAATGAAATGTTTACCACTGTGTCTATGTTATTAAGTTATCTTTGTGAAATTTATTCAATTTTAGCAAACCAAATTATCTAGTATTTTATTACAGTATTGCACTGCTTGTTTGTTCAAAACATGCAAAATTCAAAGCCCCAGTCAGAAAAATAATAGAAACTCAGTTGATGACTGTGCATCCTTATGCGTCTATGAAGTAAACGTTCATGCATTAAAAAGATTAGAAAAGACTAAAATACACTGGATGAATGGCTTTGAATGTGGCATTTTGAACCATGATCAGACACATATGCTTCACTGCTAGTGAGTGGAATGTGGCAACAGCGTGCCTACGTTTAACGTAAAATATTAGTTCACCCAGACCTGTGTCTGTTCTATTTCACTTGATCAATAAGAGAATACACATACCATACCACTGATATTCCACTTACAACTTACAACAACTCAGTAAGCTAATGTAACTAAATATTAGCGCTATTGAAAAGATTCAAACGGTTCCTGAAAGTAGAAGATGATCGCTTTCCTATGTGTATGGCATGTGCAACTACTGTAAAGGCCTGCTAAACAAGCATGTATCTTGCAGTTTTGAATTGACTGAGCGAAAGAAACAGAGAGATAGCAGAGTTGGTAAGTAAGCTGGACCGTGATTTATCTTGGGAAGCGAGTAATTTTTTTTATAATTATAGTTAACAAGAGGGTTAAATTATGTTGACCTAATGAGATATTAAGAGTAAGCTCTGCCTTATTTATTTACGTAACAATTGTCTGAAAGTATTAATATTCTTATTTTTTAAATTACTGTTGATTGTCACTTATTTCTCTAAAAATAAAAAGTAAAATGTACCCATAAAGCCATTGTTGGTGATAAACTGTGTCACTTTCATAATATTATCTTAGTCATAGCAGTAAATTTAAAAACAGGGTGATGAATATATGGACTAATTGAATTAGGACTTGTCGTTAAATCTGTCTCTAAGATACTCCTTAAGTTAAGGGACATTTGTAGGTAAAATTATGTGTTTAACAACCTAATAAAAATATGCCTAAATGCAGGACATTATAGGATTTTTTTGACATTATAGGATCATCATTTAGTTCCAATAAATCCCAAAGATGCTCTACTGCTTTGAGATCTGGTAACTATGGAGCCCATTTGAGTACAGTAAACTTATTGTCATGTTCTGTTACTGTTACGAGTTACTGTTGTCTTTCTATCAGCTCAAAACAGTTGGGTCATTCTCCTCTGACCTCTGACATAAACAAGGCATTTTTTTCCCAGAGAACTGAAATTCAATGGATATTTTCTCTTTTTCTGACCATTCTCTGTAAACCCTAGATGGCATGACAATCTCAGAAGGTAAGCAGTTTCTAAAATAATCTAGCTATCTAGCACTGACAACCATGCCAAGTTAAGACTCACTTGAACCACATTGCTTCCTCATTTTGATGCTCAGTTTAAACTTCAGCAGGTCGTCTTGACCATGTCTACATGCTTACATGCATAAATGGATTGTGTGTCTGCCCTGTGATGTTTAGATGAGCAGGTAATTAAGTGACTAGTGAGTGTACAGGCACAGACTGCAGTTTGTTTAAAAAACATGCTGTGCTACAGCCTTATGCATCCCAGTCAAACTACAGAAAGAATCCAATATAGTTATGTAATCTTTTTAGTCATTGCATAAAGAATCAAAAGTGTTGTGTAAATAAAAACCTACATTTAACCTGTGCCAAATTCTGTAGTTTGCAGTAGTATTTCAGTGATCCACTGGTGTGTATTTGTAAAGCCTTAGATGTTAATTGACTTAATACAGGTTTATTCAATAATGCAAAACTAATCTTATGTAAATGCAGCTTACACACAAGCCTTAATGCGTTTTGTATTGTAAGCACGTGTGTATGGGTTACTTCTGCTAGTGTACACATATGTTCCTTCCTCACACCTGTGTAGTATCTTATTTCCAGGTAGGGTATCAAGTACACTGCTCATAAAAATTAGGACACATTTCAAAATGAAATGGCCCCTAATTTTTTAAGCATTATATATGAGGTGTATGGTGTTGTTACTACTGTTCATTGTCTATGAAGTTGTCTTGCTTTGCTTCTGTTTTTCTGTTTCCATTTATGCCCACAGTGTTGTGTTGTTGGTTAAAATAAACTGTAATTGTATCCATGACCCATTTGCTGCTATGGCAGCATGCACACCCAATGTTACATTGTATTTTGTTTCTTGCAGAGGTCGTATTAACTTTGTTTCACTTAGAGAATCAACATGACAAGTAGGTGACTAAACATCTGCAACTTTTCTAGATCCTTCTTCTCCTCCTGCAGTCCGTATTTTTTTCCTTAATACTTTTTTCTTTACTTGCTTATACACGTCCCTCAACCACTGTTTTACTTATGGTCTCTCTCGCTCACTTTCCTTTTAGTCCACCCAACGATGGTCCCTGGTGGTAGTGTGATTTGGGCAATTTGAACGAGGTGGGGGAGGGGGGCTTTTAAGCTTTATCACTGTTTATTCTTAGAATTCAAACATACAGGCAGAGGGAGGACATAGTAAAATCCAAATCCCTACTGTGCACACTACCCTCGGGGTCTCACGCCTGTTTTCCCCTACCTGCCAATCACTCCTCTGCCCACAGGGCCTGAGAAGGCCTCTCCAAAGGAGAAGCATTAGCAATCTAACTCCACCCTCTTTGTTCACCCTTATTTGTTCCTGTCTGATGCAAAATGATGCATTTTAATAAAATGTTTTCTTGCAAACTGTTTTGCCCTTCAAAAATCCCCTTTAAAGTCTTTTGTACAACAAGGCTGTAATGTTGTCCTTGGTTTAAAAATCTTTTTTACTAACTTCTGATTGGTTCTGGAGTGACCTATACAGACCCTTTGAATTTGACTTCGAAAACGCCCAAAAGGCACATGCAAATGTGAAATCATGTGTGTGTGTGTGTGTGTGTGTGCAGGTCTGAGCATTAGTCATGTCCAGATTTACTCTTTAATGTCAGAAACAAGTAGTAAGGCCTTTTCTTTTCCCTCCCCTTATCCTCAGGGATGCATTCATAGGCCAATTATCTGAGTATGGAACCTATTTTTCTTATAGTTCATTTACCAGAGCATTACATTGTGCCAGAACAATTAGACTGTTACTTCATCTTATACTTAATAAAAACTCTTGCCTGGTCAGTGACACTCATCGAACAGGTTTGTTAAGATTAAAGAATAACCTTACTCAAGTAATGTGATAAAGAAATAAAACACTGCTTTGTTTCATCATAATTTAATTTTACTTCACTTATTGTAATAATTCTGTTGTACTATTAGGTGTACCCAGTACTGCAGGAGGCAGGTTATCTGAATCCGTTCTAAACCTTGATGACTGTTCTGTAAAATTGTGTTCCTTTAAAAAACATAGGTGTCACATTTGGTTGAAGCACACATCAGAAATACTTCTAGAAATGCATTTTTTCAGCTAAATGTATTCCTCATTTTTTTTTATTCCACTAAATTGTTTCATTCATCTATAACTTTGAAGTGGAATTACACTAACAGGCCAAATCATGCCAGTTGGTTGGTCTGGCTCAGTGAGTAGCTCCATTGCCTCACAGTGAAAAGACCCTGAGCTTGATCTGAGGTGGAGTGTCTGGGTAATTTCTGTGTATCCTGTCCATGTTACTATCATTATATAATTGTTATTTTGTCCATAATAATAAGACAAAAAATATAAGAAAGCAAATTAATGAATGTAAAGTAATGTATTACATTCTCTGTTTTATTATACATTAATTTATTTTCTGTTTTCTATTCTTCAACCAATTTTGTTAATCTATTTGCATTCTGTATTTAGGTAAATTTAATTCTAACACACAGCATCTATGCTAGCATTGGAGTTTTGGTCTTTTTGAATACAGATATACATGTGTGCTTAGATTTTTGAAAAGCTGCTTTGAGACAATGTTCTGATGTAAAAAGCACTCTATGAATAAATCTGACTTGACCTTGATATTTGTTGCAGATCATCAGGTTGATAAGGTAGGCCATGCAATAAGGATGACAATGATGTGTACATAGAAAATGTATTTATCTAAAGTATTTACAAGCACACTACATCATACACAATGTAAACTCTAATCTGTGAATGTTATGTATATGTTAGCATTTAGCATTATTTCCATCAAAATCTGCTATCTGAACTCCTGGTATTCAAACTCCTGCTATGACATATTGGATGTTTTAATCCCCTAACCCTCTGTTTAATCCATTAGCTCATGTAAGACAATTTTTAAACTAACTTTTAAACCTAAGTGTATATGTGTATAGAGTAGTGAATGTGGATGGTATTCTGAGTGGTTTTTGCCTCTTACTACTCTCTACACTTTCATCTATCAACAAGTAGCCTAAAAAGCACAAGGCAGGGTTTCTAAATGTTAACCTTGTACTAGAACTCTGTGTTGCGTGGGAATGAAGAAATATTTCTAAAATTATCAGTTTCAAGAAACTTTATAACTTGGTATGACCAATTATGAGTAGACTGGCGTTTATAGTGAATGGAAAAAGAACATGGACTCATGAAGATGAATCATCGTGTCCTGCTGTGGATTGCCACCCTGTCTACAGTTGGCTCATGATTTGTGGAATGCGCCGCCAGTTGGTCCTGGTTCCCTGCAAACCTGAAGTGGATTAAGTTGGTGTGAAAAAGAATAAGTGAATCAATAAAAATACACAATATAAAATGATAATTTTTTAACCTTAACTGAGCACAAGTGAGAATACAGAAGTGGCTAAAGTGTTGAGTGTGGTACAAAATGAATCATAAGGCAGGACATATTGTACACTTACGTAATCTTAGCAATCTTAAAAATTATAAATGTTTTATAATACACTGCTAACAAAAAATAGGAGATAGTTTAAAATGACTACGAAAAGGATTCTTTAAGAACTGCTGGATAGTCTGATCCTGCCCATGCCCCTATCACTGTCAGTGTGTTTTGGCATTCTTGGGTGACCATACACTCTACTAAACAGTCAATGTGTGGCACTCTCGTCCAGTTTGACATTTTCCTGTTTACCCCACAAATATATCACTTGCTACTCAATCACCATAATTGAGTTTACATCTCATTTGTGTAATCAAACAACTTTCTTTGAATTTTTGTTTGCTTTACTGGTGATACTGTTTAATGAAATATAATCAAATAATCATTTAGAAATACCCCAAATTTTCAGAGGGGTTATCAGTATCAGTAAAATCTGATATAAATTCATTGAAAAATATTAAGAGATATGTAACTGTATTTAAGATGTTATATTTGTTATTATGTTTGTTTTGTAGTGGCCACTGAGATATTTAGCATCCTTTACAGGACATTTCATTATGGGCTATTTGTGAGCAGTGATGGCCGTAACGCGTTACTGTTATTTTACCACTTTTTAAAGTAACGAGTAATCTAACGCGTTACTATTTCCAATCCTGTAATTAGATTAAAGTTATCCAATTAACTTTGCATTACTATTTTTATTTTTTTATTTTTTATTTTTTGTAAAAATATCTATTTTTGCTTTCTTCTTGTGTCTTGGGAAGTGACGTCGGCCTTAACGACAATTAAGTCACGTTTTCAGCACGAGGACAAGTCACGTGTGATACCACGCAAACGTAAACAATGGAGGGAGGAGAGAGATGCGCGTTTTCTGCTTGGAAATACAGGCACTATTTTGAA
>JAVSBV010000097.1:3660434-3675434 GCA_033117975.1 Parotocinclus spilosoma
TTTTAATACATTTTCAAAACTCTCAAGAAAACTTTTTTCACATGGTCATAATGGGGTATTTTGTGTAGAATTTTGAGAAAAAATATTAATTTAATACAATTTGGAATAAGGCTGTAACGTAACAAAATGTCGAAAAAGTAAAGCGCTGTGAATAATTTCCGGATGTACTGTATATATATAATTTGCTCTGAATATGGGTGTATGCTAAATGCTGTAACTGTAAATGCCATCATTAATTGTCAGCATTGCTTACTTGGCTATGTTTACATGGGTTGATTGCCCATGAATTTATTCCGCAAGAGAAGACACCACAAACAGCGTGTGCATGTAAACCAATGCAAAAATATAAAAATAAAATAATGGCATTGCATATGGCAATAATACTTAATTAAAAGAAAAGCACCTAATTAGAATGTAAGGGCATACTGGCCTACTAGCAAACAAGTGAACCAGGCCAGATACATATGGTATTTAGACTGCAGTCTGTACTTTTGTGCCCTTCATGGTGGTTAGAATTATATACTTCAAAACTGGTGAAACAAATATAGTTATTTCTTTTACTCTGTGGAATTTGTGCTCATAGATCGACAATCCAAAATCCAAGCAATTGTGGGTTAAGGGCCTTGCTCAGGGACCCAACTGTAGCAGAGGTGGGATTTGAACCCTGGACCTTCTGGTTCATAGTCCAGTACCTTAACCACTAGGCCACCACAGTAGATTGTTACACTTAGGCAGATCATATTTTGATTATATTCAAATATAACTCTTGAACAACAAATGTGTCTATAACAAATGTAACTCTTGAAAATATTTCACTAGTAATGAACTTAAGTTAAGTAACTTGAATAAATATAATTTGGTGTAGACGTTATGAGGTACAGTTAATTGACTATTGCATAAGTTGGCTTGTTATAGTAGCTACATGGCCTACTTAAGTAACATTCCAACTGACAATGTTTGCAGGATGATGTTTGTTCACACACAGCAAGGGTTTTTTAGGAATGTCTTTGCCAGACTGTAGCAATTTCTTGGTCTGCCCAATCACCAGATTTATCACCTATCAAGCCTTGATTTGACCAGCTGGGACCCAGCCTAGCTGCAACATCTGTAGGAAAAATGTGCCACATGCTACCAGAGCTTGTATTCCCCCATGCCCAACTGTATTTTATTTTCTATCCAGGCTACAGATTGTCCAACAGGGTACTAGAGCCTCCTGTCTTGCAGACGTTTTATATATCCTTTCTGTTCGTAAGTTTGAGCATATTATTCTGATGATGATAGTTAAGCAGTGCCGTATGGCTCTATTTCCCTATCACATTGTGCATAACTAAAGTCTTAGATGGCTGAGGTCCAGAATAGTTTGAATGATTTGCCTGCTCAAAGGCATTTGACTTAACTTTATTAATTAATGCCAGGAATTACTTACATATTCAGTATCCTACATTTTTCCTACATTTTCAGCAACACAATCCCTGCATAGACATGTACATCACTACCTTGCTTGCCCTGGCTTCTATAGATGAACTAAAATCCGGAGTTTACGACTTTCCTGCATGATAGGGAGTGTTTTCAGAGAACACAAGAAACATTGTTTGACCTCTTTTACTGTACCATGTTTGACCATTTTCCTGCAGTGCAAACAAAGGGCACTCTGAGAACAAAGTCAGGCATAATTGTACTCGATGAACGCTTGTTGCTAAAGGGTAAGGTGGCTGACGCCACATCATACCCATCTTACATTGCCACCCTGGAGCACGGGAGATTGGTGTGTAAAGCTTTCAGACCACCAGGAGCCTTTCACAGGAAACAGTGCAAGGAATTCCAAACAAAAATGGGGCAAGTTTATTCCTGTAGACACCGGAGCAGCTCTTCAAAACTGTGGTCACTGTACCACATTGTACAGCGACACAAAGAATTCACAACACAGATTAAATTTTTTATAATTTCAGCAAAGGCCTTTTTTAAAACTTATTTTTACTACATTGTGCTTTTGTAATTAAATTAAGTCCCTTAAGGTTAAAACCTCTGTTGTGAGACAGTTCTGTCAATAATAGGTAAAAATGGAAGAATTTGGAAAACAAAGCTAACAGCAAGAAACTAATTTACATAGCATTTTACATTAAATAGCAAAAAATCTACTTTTAACACTTTAGTGGTATCAATTAATCGTAAACCTAACAGTTTGGCACTAAGTTATTTAAAATGGACAGCAGTAAATGGAAAATGGTCTGGCTTCAAATGTTCATGCTGTGTTTTTCACGAGAAACCTCTGTGAAAAACAGAGCGCTAAAGCAGCTATTATGGGTATGCGAGCATTGTACTTTGACACTGCTTGAGAATTCAACTTTGGTTTTTTGAGTATCCTGAGAGACCTGTACGGTGTCATTCTCCACAATAACACCGTAATGTCATTCTGAAATAAAGAAGTTTTGCACATGAGTGGCTCTGGTTTCATCCTCGGGGTTACTTTATGAAATTAAAATAGAGTGAATGAGCTTCCCTTTGAAGGCTGGAGAGATAGAGCAAGACGAGGGACAGAGGGAGAAAGTAAAATAGAAAGTAGGTGGGTTGGAGAAAGAAAGGGGCTAGGGGCAAGCAATAGGAGTGCAATTAAAATTGCACACACTGGCGAAAATCTTCCTCTTTTAAAGCACAAGTCCTAGCCTCTTTTGGGAGCTCATCAACCCTTCTACCTTTTGAAGATTTTGCTGCTTTTTATGTTTTGGTTTTAGGCAAACAACAAGGTAGTGGCCACTCTATTATGGCCTTATTTGCTCTTTGCCAGCATTCACCATAAAATATGCATATGCCTTTCCTTTATAGTATAACACATGGTTAGCATTAGCAGAAATCACAAATAGTAAATCATAAACAAGAAAGAAACTGCTGCATATGTTAGTTCTGTTTCAGTACATCTTGAATCTTTTTATAACTCTCGTGTGAACAGCTGAGTATTGGGTTGCATAAAGTTAGCACACTTGTGCAAAGTTGAGTGAAAAAGTGCAGTAGATGACATTCTGCTTATTTTTTATATGGTTATATATTGTTCACAATACTCAGGTTGTTACTGCCAGATATCATGAGAAAATGCTCACCCCATAAAGTATTATTTTACAGTAACATAGAAGAATTATTGTTCAGGCTTTTACCGCAGCACTTCATGTACATCCGAGTTAAAGCAGGTATTGGAGCACATCCTGGGAATTCATGGATGTTCATGGAAAATCAGTTATGTCGAAGGCTGTAATGTTGTATGTTTCTCTAAAATCGCAGTGTACTTTTTTAAAAGAATGTTGCCATCACACAACTGAATATGACCATTGGCACAGCCCCATACAATGACAGACACTGGCTTTGGACCTGTTGCTGATAATAGTTTGGATGTTTCTTTTAATCTTTTTTACACGCACACACAGTGTCAAATTCTTCCAAAATAAACCTGGATCTTTCAGGTCACCTATTTGAATGGAAATCATTAATGATCACATCATTATTCAGTTTTAACCTGATTATTAGCCCACAATTGTCCCTGTGCAAACTTTTTTGTGTTGCCATGCCTGAAATTCAAGATGTTTACAGCAAATGAATGAAGTGGGCCATACATAATGTTAAATATATTCAATGAAATAGTTTATTCATTTACTCATTCATAGTATTTTCAGACCTTCCTAACTGTTTATGATTTGGGGTCGTAGGTTTTCACCTCTCCAATAAATATGGCACCAATCCATTGTCAGGTGCTCACACATAAGAGACACTTTAGAGGTAGCAAGTTACCTAACACACATGTATTTGGAATGTGGGAAGAAAACCCACATGGGAGGACATGCAGACTCCACACATAAAGGACCCAGAAAACCTCACCTGAGGATAGAACTCAGGTCCTTCGAACTGTGCTACACACTGAGCCACTGTGCCTCACTTTTCTATCCTGCCCTCCAAAAGCAAAATGCCTAAAGAAAATGCATGGTTTGCCAAATTATATGGAGACACTTGGCTTGCAGCTGGTTCTGAGCTTAACTATATCAGACACTTTTGAGCCATGAGCCAGGACTTACCATTCAACATTAGTGCCCATCCTTACAGAAATGTTAGAAAATTCAGTGTACAGCCTTCTTATAATAATAAATGCTGTTGTAGCAGTGATTTGGGGATGAACTCCATGCTAACAATTCATGTTTTCAATTCAACTGCTATATAGTGTACCAGTAATAAATTTATTACAGTAAGACTTGCTTTATAGACCCCCTGAGTCAAACACACAGCATGCAGCACCGATACAATTCACTTGAGGAAATTCCTTTAGACATCAGTGCAACAAAATGGAAATTAAGAAATTAAGAGTTTAACTATTAAATACACTGGATGGGTTTGTTATTTCACCCTATCATCTACAGATAATTAAATAAATCACCCAGACAAGGCTCGAACCCCAAAATACACCATTCAACACTGAAGACATCTCAAGTTTCTTTATAGTAAGTGAACTTGATGACTCTGGATGTAGTACAGTGAAATATTTGGTATAAGACAGTATATTAACGTAGTGTCATTCAGTTTGACAGGCTGACTTGGTGCAGCTGTGGCGGACAGTGTGAATGGTAGCGTCTCCTCACACTGCAGAGTGCTCTAATGGAGGGTGATGGATCACCAGCCTGACACTACTAATTGCATTTCTTTTTTGCCTCTCTGTAATGACAGATGTTCTGAGGACATTCTTAAATGCTTCCTGTGTCAAACATACCATATCCAGAGCATGTTGCTGTACCTGATGCATATGCTTACTACATTATGTACATTTGTATGTTTCGCAGTCATGTGTAGTTTTGAGTGTGTATCCTGTTCAAGATGCAGGGAGGGGTAAACACCTTGCATACAAAAGCTGTGCTGCTTTGTCTCCTAATGGGGCTGCGACATCACAACCACAATTATGGTTTCATAAATGATAATTTATGCAGTCGTGTAAAATCTGGCCACAGAGCGTCATCACCAGCCTCTTTCTTGCATCTTCTAAAGCTAATTACTAGGTCAAAAAAGCCATTTGTTCCATCCAACAACAACCCCCTTTCCCAACACCTCACACATTATGCAAAAATGCCAGATGCTGGCAACACCTTCTGAAAAAGTTGGTCCAAGGGTGAGAGATTGTGAAAAGAAGGGAGCAGCTGAATGCACTCCCTTTATTTGATTAATTTCCCTACCTTAAAGAAGGAAAAACTGATGTTTCATTGTGTAGAAGGTGATTGAATAACTAAAGTGAACAAATACAGTATTTGCATAAATGTTTTGATAGAAGGATTTTTAAAAGGGCATTAAAACATAGAGACATAGACAGAAATATGGCATCAGACCGACAAATGACAATATAGGCAAAATAGCTTTTTAGTTTTTTTAGCAGCATGGTGGTTCATGTTCAATCCCACGATGGAGCGGCTTGGGTATCTGTGTGGAGTCTGCATGTCCTCCCCATGTCTGCGCCGGTTTACCCCAGGTACTCCTCCCACAGTCCAAAGACATGTGTGTATATGTTTACAGAACTTGTAACTTGGAACATTTTCCTTGTGTACCCCAAATCCACTTCCCTAATCTGATGCATGGTGCAACATGGGTTTGGACAGTTTAGAAATGTAGGCCATTGCAGAGGGTTTTGAAACATACACATATAATGCAGGCTTTTGAATTTTTTTGTTGTAGCAGGTGGAGTGGGAGTGTGTCAGGTCACTGTTGTTTCTTGAATAGTGTTTACACATTGGTTAAATGCCCACCTCTGGAAGCAAGAGAACAGAGATCACTTCCTATATAAGCAGACACATTAACTCAATTGCCATATAAAAAATGCAGGAAAATCTTTTGAAATATGCATAATTTATTCAAATAAAAAGCTAATCCTTGGCAGACTTACTGTGCTCTGTGCCAAGAACTTCTATTGTAGGACAAGTATCAGAGCCTCACCCTACTGCTGCACAGCAAAACAGAAGCAGAGAAACTATAACAGACCACCATGATAGTAAACTTCAGAAGATCCTTTTTATGCACCATTAGTGAAACAAGTCGCAGCTGATGATAGATGACTGTGAAGATTGTGAAAATGTTGTACACACTAGCGAATCATAAAGCACAGCAGTGTGTTTGCTAAGCAGAACGAGTCAAAGATGTTGATGTCTCATCTCCATCAGACAAACACTACAATATTCCTTATTACCCTGTGCAAACTGATGACCATGCAACTCTATAAATAATGCATGAAATCCCTTGCCAAATCCCTTGCATGAAGTACCCCAAACTCTGCCTTGTAGCTGTTTTAGTTGAGTGGATAAGAAATTCTTAGCTTTAGATTTTTCTTAAGCAATACTCAATCATGCAAATGGAGTCCACTGTATGCTATGGACACACAGGGTCAAACAATTGTCACTGTACTTAACAAAAACCAAAGCAATGCTGATTTCTTAAGGCAAAGTTTACTTTGTGAAATACTGTAATTCAGTGGCTACTTTAACTTGCTTTTGCTGTTTAAACTTGCTTTAACATTTTGTATAAATTGAAATTAGTAATTATATTGGGATTGTATGAAGTAGATATAACTCTGAGAGATGAATCCCATGATAAAATTGACAAGCATTTTAGGCAAGTGTTTCGCAAGTGTATAGCACACAGATTGATTCTTGACATCGTATATTTTCTAATGCAAGTCCTTTGTGCTAAACAACAGGTACAACACATGGTTTGAATTGTCAGTTGTGATGAACTGTTTTGCATATTTTGCAGATTTTATTTAGACTAACTTGGCATGCTTGTTCTAAATGCATGACAATCTGATCTTTCAATATTTCAATGGCATGAAACAGGCTAAACAAAGCAAATCTGAATAAACTGTTTAGATGTACTGAACACCCATGTATCTAATAAACATCTTAATGCATATGTACATCAAATGAATGTGTGTGCATGCAAGGAGCATGTCAACAGTACTATAATAATGAGAAAAGCTGTTAAAATCTATCCTAATGATTCACCTTAAATTAGTTTCTACAAGACTTAGTATTGTATTTTTTTCAAGAAAAAACATTGATGCTAGATTTAACATGCTAAATTCCAATTGAAATGATTACCCCAAATTTAAATTTCATATATCCAGAGACGCAATTACACATACAGAAAATGTGCACATTTAAAGTGAATATGAAAGTAATCTTACACAAACAGTTGCATATGCAGTAATTGATCTCTGATGATGCCTTAACTTGATTAGTAGTAAGATAATCCTTCTTGTTTAATTTGGTAGGCATTTCATTTCCAATGTTTTTTTTTGTATTGTAATTAAAGTGTATCAATGTTTTTGTTTCTGTTATCTGCCATAAATCAGAATAATAATGGATTATTTAGACTACATGTAAAAATCTAAAATGTACAGTGTTGAAAGCAAGTAATACAACAAAGTTGCCAGAAAGTGATACACTGCTGATTTTTCAAGTATTCCCACCTACAAAAATGAAGAGGTCTTCAGTTTTTATCGCAGGTACACTTCAACTGTGAGAGACAGAATCTAAATAAATCCAGACAAGCACACTGCTTGATTTTTAAATAATTAATTAGCATTTTATTGTTAACTGTATAAAAGAAACCAATGTGTAACGTTTGTACACACGTTTGTAATACACTACGCTTTAAAGGATGAAAATCCTGCATGGCACACAAGGTTCCCCTGCTAACCCCACCAAATGCCCATTCGCCAATGACCATCTGGATGATCCAGCGTTCATATGAGACCAAAATCAAACTTTTTGGTATGAACTCCACTCGCCGAGTTTGGAGGAAGAAGGATAAGTACAACCCCAAGAACACAATCTCAACCGTGAAGCATGGGGGTGGAAACATCATGCTTTGGTAATGCTTTTCTGCAAAGGGGACAGGACAACTGCATCATATTGAAGGGAGGATGGATGGGGTAATGTTTTGTGAGATTTTGGCCAACAACCTCTCTTCCTTCAGTAAGAGCTTCAAAGATGAGTCATGGCTGGGTCTTCCAGTATGATATTGACCCAAAACACACAGCCAGGTAACTAAGCAGTGGCTCTATAAGATGCTTTTATTGAGATCATGAGACTATGTTTGTGTGCTGTAAGCATAAAGTTCAATATGATGATGTTGACCGTCAACCTAGTGGCCCTGATGACAGACTCTTTTACCTGCTCACTGGAGGACAGTGGTGGAATAAAGCAGAAAGAAAGAAGCTTTGTTAGGATTTTTTCTGCCTTCATTTCCATTAGGACAAAAGTCCTGTTAGATGCTGCCACATGCAGCAATTACTTGGACCAAATCAATGGCAATTGTTTTACAGCTTTAACCTTGCGAATAAATCAAGCTTCAGCTTGAAAGTCGTTAACGCTACTACTGTTTCGGCTTAGACTTCAAGGTCATTATCTGATATGGGCAAAGAAAAAAAAAATCTGTTTTCCTCCCTCATTTTCCTATCTTTCTCTCTTTTTTTCTCCCTCTGCTGTTAAATGGCAACCCCTAATCAAATCTTGACTGAGGCCCAATTTTAATCACTCTTCACACATAGCTGCCAAATTCCTACAGGCAAATAGCCATGAAAAATTTACCAGCAATGCTTCACCTTGTAGTGCACAGCTATTTGTTGTCCTGCTTAAAAGTATGAAATAATATATTATTGAGTGGCTGGTGCAGAGGAAAGCAGCAAAGAGGAAGGCACTGAGGGATTCCAAGGTCAGCTTTAAACGCCTCAGGACTAACCGATCAATGTAATTTGGTCAATAACTTCTTTATTACTGCTCTATCACTGCAAGCAAAATAATTTTGAAGTTGAAATACATTTTCATTTAACCAGTTCAGAATATTGAACTGTGTGCCATCATAAACAAATATAATGTAATACCCCTTTAGAGGAAATGTGTTCTGCAATTCAAATGTAGCTTGCATTAAAATGTTTTACAATTAAAATGAACTTTCAGTTGAATTTGCATTCATTGGCAGCATATTTTTAAAAAAATCTTTGTTAAACAGAACACATGCAGAACTTTAGTTTCTTGATGTACTTTTGTTTATGTTTTCTTTTACTTACTGCAAGAACTGATGTGGTTAACAGGGTTAGCACAGTCCCCTCCTTTATCTCTAGTAGATTGGTCACTACTTAGACTGAGGCCACTCACTGGGGGCCAATTATTTGATGGAATAAGCACATGAAGTTGTGTCCCAGTGTCCTTGGTGACATTAGGTGTCTTCCAGTCCCAATGGTACATCCACATAAGGCTTTTACAGTGTAATCTCTTCCTGTTTTAACTGCTGTGCTGTGGGTGAAGGGCAATATGCATTCATACTTATTGCACCCTGTGAAGGACAGGATGCAATAAATATGAATTAAATTGCAAAAATAATATTATAAGAGTACATTAAAATGACACCAACATCTTCCCTGTCCAGAAGAACAGAAGTGTCACTGTACTACAGCTTGTAAAACTGTTTTATCACCTGACATTGCAAATACAGAGGAGAAAGGAAAGGCACACTACAATACCACCCACTACCACCCTGTGTTAGCATCACTGCAGTTTTTAACGAAATTATTGGTCCCAAAATAAAGCACTATCTGGATATCTGCAATAAAAACACTGGAATCTGACCTTTTTAGTTCTGTGCTTTGCATGTTTCTGCGCAGCCACTATTATATATACATTGCACCAATTTACTGGCCAGATATAAATTGTATATTAATATAATAAAGCTATGTTGATGAAACCATAGATAATAGAATTGTGGTACTTTAAAAAAAACTTCCAGAGTTAACAGAAATCTCACTGTGACTTTGAGATAGTGAAGATCACTACAGATTTTTACATGCTGGAATGAGGGCTTTATTCAATATAACTGTCTGAGGGCGAGGAACAAACATAGCCTTCATCTGACTAATGTCTGCAGTTACACCTTGGACTTGCTTCACATAAAGAAAAAAATCAACCACATCATTGATTCCTGCCATGACTTTTTTTTGTCAAACAGTTGACTTGGAAAATGGCTATATATTTTATTGTTCTTCACAGAAGAATGTTTTTCTTTGGAAGATTTTCTTCTTAAATCATGACTGATCAGTTAATACATTTTTCTTTTTCTGCTTAATCAGTAACCAGGATGAAAGAAGTATTTCATATTATTATATAAATATTTATTTAATTTATTGCCATTTAATTGCTGATTGGTGAAGTTTATATCCCTTAAGTCATTTGAGGATAAAAAATATATATATTTCACACCCCTCTGATTACACGTCAGCGCATATTTTTTAACGTGTTTTTACTGATTTAGATGGCCTTTAGTAAAAAAATTGACAGTCAATATGATTAACAGACGTCAGGAGGCACTGCGTTAGGTTGACTGATATAGACGTTGCTAGTCTGTTCCACTTACATTTTGAATACTGAATGGGGAAAAAAAATTACATGTTTTTCAGCACTAATTATATGATCCACAAAACAAAATATACAAAATAAGGAACATTACATAAGGAAACAAATAAATTGCATTTATTAATCAATTTACTCATTAATTTATTGGTATTAATGTTTATCCATATCAACAGTGTGCATTCATGCTGTCATGCTGTTTGTGGAAAATCTGATGCTTCATATTATACTAATACTGATACTGAGCTGATATGTTCATCTGATACTTCATGTTATACTCAGCATGATTTCTCAATATTCTAAACATGATTTTGTGATGCTTCTGGATACTAAGTGTTCTCTGTCTTCATGTGCCCCTGTAAATGTTTGATGGACTCATCACTGAGTACTCCTTGATCTTTGGTCTACAAATAGCTGGTGCAAGCCTTTGAGGTGTGTTTTTGGTCATTTTCCTGATACAGTACGAAGCCCTTACCACAAGATCCAAACAAGTATTTGCACCAGTGGTCTTAGACCAATGGTACCCACTGTTGTTGTTTTGAAACTCCAACTTCAAACCACTGCAAGCCTACTACAGTCTTTCTTTTGAAGCAGTACTTCAAAAGCAATGCTACTTGAGAGGCATTTTGTAGACATACCCTTAATTCTTCTAGTTGATTTTTTTTTCTTTGGCTCATTTTGTACTAACTCTCGTTTAAAGCGTGACAGTTTAAAATGGGATGTATGGGGAGTTTGAAGCTGCTCTTCAGTACAATAAAGCTTGAGAGACTGCAGCCAGGGTCAGACACTGTGAGTGTTGTTTCAGTGAATAGAACAGGGACACGAGCAGACTGCTTTAATGGACACCATTTCCTCTCAGTTTCCTTCTGCAGATGAAAGGGGTTTTAAGGTCTTAGCCCCTCTGATCCATCTAGTCTGGTCTTTCATTATAAACACCGATTTGCTTTAAATGAACATACTTGCAGACATGTCCAAACCACAGTAATAAGTCTTTTATGGTATTTTTTCATTCTAAATAACAAAAAAATGAAGTTCGAAAAAAAAATATTATTATGTTATTAGAATGAATGTTAAAAAAGCTTCTGGTCAGTTAAAGAACTGTTCTGGATATCACAGCTGAAGTGTGGGGCTTGAGAGGAATGTTTAATGCAAGAAAGTAGGCTGAAAATGTATAGGTCTAGGAGATAATTTCTTATCAGTGACCAATTATTTAAAGATGGTGTCGTTGCAAACAACTTCAGCTGGTATGATGATGAATGTACAAAAGTATCATTATAAAAGCTTGAATCAGGCCAAAAATATCAAGCTTTCCAATCTAGGAACATAATACCAAAAGTTATGTGAGCTAATTTAAGCAGGTATGGATATTTACCATGACCAGTAGGGAGCACGCTTATGTTTCATGAGGTAGCTTTGAACTAGAGACTGCCTTCTCAGCTGTGTAAATAAAGCAGGCATTGATCACTTAGGATGGTTATGCAGTGAATTCCATCTTTGAGTAATGTGGCTAATGCTGCCTCCATGACAATTAGGAACAAAATCCCACTCACTCAATCTCAACCTATTTAGGTGGACGAAATGGGCACTAACAGTAAATTGGTGCTTTATTTTTCTCCTGTGTGGAAATAAATACTCACAATAACTTAATACCCACTCAGAAATGTCTGGTAAGAGCCTTGTGCATTAGCAATACTAATTCATTAATAGCCAAGAAAAAAGTTTACTGTATGATTAAAATAATTAGGCACCTAACACATTAACCTTTAAAAGATTTCAGATTATCATCCTGTATCCTCTTGATACATCTGTATCATTAAGAAAGCAATACCTACAAACAGAAAAGGCTTAAAAATGAACTCAGCATTTCACACAGTTCAGCTGTGATTTTTAATTAGCTTGAGTAAGTGAATCAGATGGAACCAGGGAAACTAATAAATGGCAGAAGGGCCGCAGTGATACATACTGATCTGATATGCTGTCTGATATGCTGTCACTGCTTTGCAGAGTTAAACTTAATTGCTTATATTGTGCTTTGTGGATATGAGTTAAGCGGTAGTGTATACTTCCAAGAATAAGATGCTTCATCCATTTTTCAAGTATTAGTCAAAACCAGGCATGCACATTCCATAAACCACTCTTATGTGAAAATCTCAATATAAGGTGATAATAAAGCTACAATACCCGATGTGCACTGACGTTGGTGAAACGCAAATGTTAGACTATTGTCAGTAGCATAAAACAAAGTGAAGGCATAATAATGAATCTTAAATTATTATTATTATTATTATTATTATTATTATTAATAATAATAATCACCAGGTGGGTGATTAAACGAAAGGACATCCAGTAAGTATGCCAGATTCATGTTTGCCTTCAGTCAACTTAATATATTGACTAATATAGAATAAGGCTGGTATAAACCTTGAAAGAGGCAAATGCATGGGGTAAAACCTGTATTTACATATGAAATATTCAGTATTTAAGAATAAGTATTATGCAATCATGCTATTTGCAATAATATGTCAAAATGCCTGTAGGAATCAATGTATCAATGGTAAAAAATAGTCAATCTATGTTCAAAGATTGCTTTAAAGAACTGATTTATAGGCCTGAGGTCTAATCACATTTACTAATCATGCCTTGATTTTCTAGTAGTTATTAGACTTTTCTAGTAACTCTCTACTGTAGACTGATTAGGTATTAACAAATTGGGGCAGTAGGCTAATTATGCACACACACACACACACACACACACACACACACACACACACACACATACACGCACTCACACCAACATACATCGTACAGAGAGTAGGCATACAAGAATCACAACATTTTAGAACAGCCTTTAGACAGGATTATTATTATTACTATTTTTATTATTATTATTTTTTTTAATTATATAACACTAACCCACACAATTTGACATACTTGCTCACTTTATCCAATCCATCGTAACTGGGTGCCAGGACCTATTTGGCTAAATCTGAAACAGTGTGTAAGTATATCACAGGTCACATGCACATACACACACTCATACTCACACTGGGACACTTTAGAAGAGAAGCCAATTTACCTAACACATGTCCCTGGATTATGGAAAGAAACTGAAGTACCAAAAGGAAACATACCCAGGCATGGCGATAAATCCAAAATACACACAAAATGACATTTCTGAGAAATAAATTGGTCAAAACACTGCACGGCTCAAGCACCATAGCACCATAGCATAAAATTCTCACCCTGTTAAAAGTTTAAAAGTCTTGAATTTGAGGGGTGATTGGTTGATTTCGGATTATCTGTGTATCGCTTTGGTCGACATTTAAATGGTATAGAAGTAAAATTGCCCCCATTGCCTTGTTAGCCTGTTCAGTTAAATAATAAATGACCACTGCTATTCCACAGGCTGTGTTGGCTCAAGTACAAATTTATTTTACAATGGCAACAGTTAAACATGACTCAAGTGTGCATATACAGTATATGTGTCAGGTATCAAAGGTTTCTTGCATTTAAATAAGTAACAAACATGACTAACAAATCTCTTTTCACTAGTAAAACAAAAGCTTAAACTTTAAAAAGTAACAGGATATACAGTTCGTGTTAGCTAGTGATAAACAACCAAAATAATGAATTAATTCATTTAGGATAGTCAGGGTTGAGGAAATGCATGTGCCTATCTGGCAGCAGAAGACACAAGGCAGGAACAACTACACCAGCCATTTAAGACTACAAGGAAAGCACAGCTTCAAATATTAATTGGAGGATCAGTAGAAAGGCTGAATCCCATTCTGTTTGACAGCTATTTTGAGATACACTGTCACTTAATCATTGGAAGCTCAGTCTCATTGTGGAGTTTACAAGTGAAGTTGAAAGACACACTGCAACCCACTTCTTGGTATTTTCTTGACGAAATTACTTGACCATTTCCAATCTTCATTTCTTACAATGTAAGTAAAACATACCCATAGGCATTCCAGAGTGTTCTGAAAAGTTATGGCCAATACTTCAGGGATTCAGGGAGACTGAGGTCTGAAGTTCAAGTCCTGCATTCAACCCAGGGTACAGGGGAAACTTCCAGGGTAACAGGGGAAAGACATGACATGAAGACATGACATGAAGACATGAAGTTGGACAATGCAATGCCTCAGCTGTACAAAATGTTATCGTTAGTGGCAACAATTGGCATTTCATTTGAAGGTGTAGAAAGGAGCTTATCCAGGTTTAAAAAGGCTTGAGTGTTACACTCACAGCATAATGGGCCAAGGTCGTCTTAGAAGCCTAGCTCTGCTGGCCATTGAGAGGACACTGGTCAAGACCCTAGAAAAGACACCTAAATTAACATGAAAATAAATCGACAAATTTTATGATGTAAGCTTATAATGAGCTCCCCGTCTTTGAAAGACCAGCAGCCACCACTGAACCAGACTAGACTCTTCCTAGGTCCCGGGTTCAATCCCAGTGTGGAGCATTCTGGGTCTGCATGTCCTCCCTGTGTCTGTGTGGGTTTACTCTGGGTACTCCAGTTTCCTCCCACAGTTAAAAAACATGCGTGTTTGGTTTTGGTGTCTCTAAAGTGGCCCTT
>JAVSBV010000097.1:3677934-3681235 GCA_033117975.1 Parotocinclus spilosoma
CATCACTTGTACTGCAAATGTGGACAGCCAAAAGTCACTTCCATGTATTACTGAACATTCAGTTTCAAGTAAATTAGCCTTTGGAGTTGGAGTTGGAGTTGAAAGGTTTTTCACTGGAGTCGGGCACTGAGGGACTTTTCACTTCATCCCAAATACACTGATGGATAAAATGAATTCTTCCAAACCAATTACACCGAAGTCTTCATGTACATTGCGCTATACATGGAGACATGGTCAGGCTGAAACAGGAATGGGTTTTATTGTTGCAAGCACACACATTTATAGAGCGTAACTGTACGCTGTAGCATTGTGATACACAGTCTGCTTTGAGCTTGTGTGGCCTGCTACTTTATAGCTGACTTATTGTTGCAATTTATAATAATTTATAATAAAACCTTACAGAACTAGTAGTGCAGATAAATGACATGCTGAGCAGTTGGTAAAAATGCATAATATGTCACCGCAAGTCACTGAGCTCTTTAATACAACTTATTTTACTGACATTATTTCACAATAGGCATTGCAAGACTGCTTAGTAAAAGCCTTTTAGCCTCTGGTGTGACTCTACAAAGAAGGACATCCATAAATTTGTGCTACATTTGAGCTATCTCTGTTTGTTTCTTAATTAACATCACAGACACAAGGTTACATCAACACACTAGTCTAATTAACAGTTACCAATCAACCTAATGCATGTCTTTAAAATGTGGGAGGAAAGTGGAGTACCTGGCATAAACCCATGCAGACATGGGAAGGACATGCAAGCTTTACAAGGGCAGAGTCTGGGGTCGGCCTCGAGCCAGGGATCTTTGAGTTGTGAGGCCACTGCACTGCATGCTCCACAATGTCACCTGGGCTCCAACTGAGATGTGTATTTGAGTTTTTAGACAAAAAGGTTTGTATAGAGGTATCTAATACCTTTCAAAGGTAATCTTAATCAAATTAAAGTTAAACATAATCATAAGAATGGGAAAGTGAGTTACTATGTAATTGTGTAATAATGCAAATATATTAAAAAAGATAATCATAACCATTATAAAGAGATGACAAACAGCTGTGTGAAGAAATATGAATATCGAATAGATAAAGAAAGCATGCCATGGGCTATCAGGGCCAACAGATTATGAATGACATTTTCATGCAAGCACAAGGGAAATATGGGCTTTGTCTGTGTTCAAGGAGGGACATTGTGTTCAAGAAATTAAAGGAGAATTGACATGGGTATGTGTGAGACATCAAATGTATTTGAAGCTAGATGTATGTAAGCATGCATCAGTGCATGGTAAGAGTAAATGTTTGTGTTTGTCCCATCTTTAGAGGCTTTGATCCTGTGCCATCTGACAGCTTTGGCCATTAGGGTTCATCATCGTCGTCGTTTGATTTCTCTGCCCTGTGCTCTTCTTTAACCCTACTCTAAAACCATTCATTTCCTCCCAGGCTACTCTTCTACTCCTCTCATCACTGTTTTAGTCTTGCTGACATAACCTCAGACTCCCACACTAGTCTTTACGATTAAGTGAGGAAAATAAATAGCAGTGATAAGTATGAACATATGATGCGATGTGATTTTACAGTGTAAAATGATATACTATATACAACCATTATACCCCTTCCCAAGGATTTTTATTTCTTACAGCTTAAACCCAAAACAAATGTACTATATATATGTTTTGCCTTATTTACATTTACCGTTTGCATTAATTATAGGTACAAATATGATGGATATGTTTCTGCTATTCTTGTTCACTTATATTGGGGAATATTTAAACAATCAACTTTGTAGATTTGTTCAAGTACAGTGTAATTTTGTGATGAGTGGTGTAAGGCTGCTGTCTTAAAGTCCAGATACAGGTGTCAGATGTACGGTCAGGGCTCTGACTTTGCAGGATATAAACCTTCCTATATTTAAGCCACTGTGCTGTTCATTGTCTTGCTGACTGGTGAACCAGCTGAATTTTCAGCTGCTGAAGAAGAGGGTTGCATGTTGCCATCAATAATTTTGATATACTTGGCAGAATCCATTTTTCCCGACCAACTTCCTAGGTCAGACCCCAAAACATCCTCCACCACAATGTTTCATAGTAGGTATGGTGTATTTTGTTTAGTGTGCTATATTTTCTTTTATCTGAACATAGTCCTTGGAATTCAGTTGTTTTTTGTTTTTTTGTTGTTTGTCAAGTTGTTTTTATTTGTTTATTTTATTGTATTTAGTAAAACGCATTGACACATGGAATCAGAAGTGTAGCAGCATGGAGACTCTGTGGAAAGCACGGATGCCTCACAGCAAGGAGGTCCCAGGTTTCATCCCAGTTGGAGTCCTTTCTGTATGTAGTGCCCTTAGTGTGAGAGTATGAGTATGCCCTACGATTGATTGGTGCCCTGTCTAGTGTTGTTCCAACCTTGCGTCCTGCTCAAGGATTAAGCAGATAAGACATTGCATCAATAAATGTATTAATGAGAAGTAAAACTTAAGACTCAGAAGCAATTTCATTATGACCACACTACCTTAAAACTTAAACATTGTAGAAATATTGAATACAGACCTACCAATCTCAACTATAAATCTTTCAAAGTTGCCACTGATCTCTTGGTAGTTTAGCAGATCAATAACATCCTGGTTCGGTCATCCATTTTAGAGGTATGGTCAAAGCTAGGCAAGGTGTTGGTAATGTCATACACTTTCTACCTTTTATCAGTGCTTTGAACACTACAAAGGAATAGTTAAAGTCACTAAAATCTTTTTGTATCTTCCGTCAAACGTTTCTGTACCTTTTCAGACCTTTATCCTGGAACTCTTATGAAAACACCTCTATAGCGGTGATAAATTATAAGAATTTATTTAAAAGTTATTTTGACTTTGATGTTGAAGTTATCATGTTACATTTATTTATTTTAAAAGTTAGGATGTAAAGTGATGACATAAGATGTTTTGACTAGATATTATGATTTTGAAGATGGCAATCTGAAATCCTTTACAATTGTACATATTTCTGACAGATATGATCATTACTCTGCGTTTAAATAATTTTTCTATGCTTAGTTTTTCGATGATAATAATATTATGATGAATACTTATGTAATACTTACTAAATACTTAGTAAATCTCACTTTATTAATTCAAAAAAAATAAATTAATAGTCATGGCTGCTGTGAGAAATCCCGTTTGTGACTCTCGCCCTCTCTCGCGCTCCCCTAGTCCTGTCTTCTAATTAGAGCGAGTCTTCATTGTCACCAGGTGTGGCTTGTTACTTCCCACTCTCACTCTCCCTTTATAAGGCTTCCGTTTTCACTGTTTGAGTGT
>JAVSBV010000097.1:3682242-3692460 GCA_033117975.1 Parotocinclus spilosoma
ATTGTATGTGTAATATACAAACATTATCTGTATACTGTCTATGCTGAAAGTTATCATAGGCCAGAACAGAATCATTTGTGTGGGTTACCTTTGCCAATAAGTCTGATTTGGATCCCAACTTAATTGTTCTATTGTCTAAAAAATCTATTGTCTGTTGTTTGGCTCACTCTGTGTTGTGTGTTTGAGAAGTGTGATTTCTAGGCCAGTGTATGTGTGTGTGTGTGTGTTTGAGTTGCGGTGCCCTGGGTGCTGTGCTGCCTGTGGAAACATATGGCTAATCTTTCCCGGTCACCATCACCACTTTTATCTTCTCCCACCCTGGCTTGCCGCTGTTTGATGTCAAATTAGTCCAGGAATAACAAATTCTTTATTCTCCTGAATCTGGCACACTGAGAGAACTTTGTTGTAGTCCTGGGAGGCAAACAATGCTTCAAGGAGTTAAACCAAATGAAAGCCTTTGATCCTTAAAGATATTAGAGCGGGGAGAAAGTAAAAAACAGAATTGATACTAAGGGGAGAAATATAGTAAACTTGCTAAAAAATCTAACTCTAAATCAAAATGCAAATATGAATTGTTGCTTCTCACTTATTTCTGGCCCTTTAATTAATGATCAGAGTTTTATTTGTATTAGTCTTAACCTACTAAAGTAGGGAATCATTTCTTTCACTTCATTTCATATTTATATCACTGGGACTGAAAGTACTACTTTCAAGATGTTAGCAGATTAAAGTGTCAGCATGCTAAATGAATTTAAAAAAATGATGCAGAAAAAAAAATGGTGCAGACAACCCTGGGATGAGGACAAAAAGAGGGATTGATGTAGCTTCGCTGTTGAACATTTCAGCATTGTTAATTTTTCTTGGCTTTTCTCTGTTTAATGGCAAGACAGTATCTTGACTGCTTTGTTGGGTTGTCAGTGCAGGCACTAGAGGCATGTATAATAGAACTAAAGGTGATTCTTAAACAAGTGTATACTCTGTATCAAAACCAGTACAACATAATGTTCAATGGGTGTAGGGACAGATCATATGAAGGCTAGTTGGAGAAGGGATTAGCAAGGATTTTAATGGAAAATGAAGGAAATTTTTTAATGAGTAGGTGGCATATTTCATCTAGCTGTAATACTGTAAGCATTAATTTGACAAAAATATTTAATATTTTAAACAAAAAACAATTTACATGTGATATAAAAATGTCACAGTAATGTAAAATACTAAGAAAAGCAGAAACGATAAAAACAACCAAAAATGGCCAAAATATAAGCAGAAAAATAAGAAAAGTTCATTTACTTATATATACTATAAACTCGAAATATACTCTCAGTGCATAAAAGGCAAGTGGCCATGGTTAAGTTGAACACCCGTGTTTACCAGGCCTTCAAATGGCACTGCATCAAAATAAAAAATGCCTTATGTTTACCATGACCAGAGCCGTGTCTTCTGGACATTGACATGAACTCAAACAGTCACACAGTAGAAACTTTTCAAATTTTCTGGTTTTGGTTGTAAAAGTTTCTGCAATTAGTTTTGGTGGCTATACAATTGGTGGCTGAGATTTTCTTTTCATAGGAAGATAAGACTACAGTGGAAGAAGAGCAGTATTTCATCACATTAATTACATAAAAGTGTGATTAATATTTCCATATGTGGTTGCTAACAAGAAATTCATTTAACACAAAAAAATAATTCAAAATACAAAAATCAGAGAATGTGACTTCAAGTCCAAGATATTTGAGTGAAGTCACTGCTGAAAACGTACTGTGCAATAACCTACAGTGGGGAAAATAAGTATTTGATAAACTGCCGATTTTACAAGTTTTCAGCCATACAAAGAAAAGTATTTAATTTATAGCATTAAATAAGTATTTGAAGAAAAACTGAAATTAATATTTGGTACAGAAAGCTTAATTTGCAATTACAGGGGTCAGACATTCCCTGTTGTTCTTGACCAAGTTTGTGCTGCAGCAGGGATTTTGGCTCACTCCCCCATCCAGATCTTCTCCAGATCTTTCAGGGTTTGGGGCTGTCACTGGGTAACATTGTGTTTCAGCTTCCTCCAAAGATTTCTATTGGGTTCAAGTCTGGAGACTGGCTAGACCACACCGGGACCTTAAAATGTTTTTTCCTGAGCCACACTTTAGTTGCCCTGGCTGTGTGTTTTGGGTCATTAACCTGCTGGAACACCCGGCCACTTTGTTGACCAAAATTTTGGGATATATGACTTCATCCATCCACCCTTCAATACTGTGCAGTCGCCCAGTCTCCTTTGCAGAAAAACACATCCAAAGTATGAAGTTTCCACCCCCATGCTTCATAGTTGGGACAGTGTTTTTGGCATAGTACTCATCCTTTTTCTTCCTCCATACATGGCGAGTGGGGTTCATACCAAAAAGCTCTATTTTGGTCTCATTTGACCATATGACTTTCTGGCCTGGACACTTGCTGGTGTGAGCAGGGGGACCTTGCGCGCCCTGTAGGATTCAAATCCATGACAGCGTAGTGTGCTACTAAAGGTCATTTTTGAGATTGTGGTCCCAACCCTCTTCAGGTCATTAACCAGGTCTTCTCAGAATCATCCTTACCCCATGAGGTGAAATCTTGCATGGAGCCCCATACAGAGGAATATTCCATTTTCTAATAATTGCACCAACATTTGTTGCCTATTTACCCAGCTGCTTACCCATCCCAGCCCTGTGCAGGTCTACAATTTTGTCCCAGGTATACTTAGACAGCTTGGGTTGGAGTATGATTTATTAATTGTGTGGACAGGTGTAGTTTCTACAGGTAGGAAGTTTAAAAAGGTGCAATTTATACGGCACACAATTGCACTTATTAAAGAAAAACTAACAGGATTGTGAGAGACAATTTTTGCTGGTTGATAGGTGATCATATACTTATTTTACACAATAAAATGCTAATTAATTATTTAAAAATCATACAATGTAATTTTCGGGATTTTGTCTTAAATTTTGTCTCTCATGGTTTAAGTGTACCTATGATAAAAATAGACCTCTCCATTTGTAGGTGCAAAAACTTCAGTGCATCAAATACTTATTTGACCCACTTGTATGTAGTAGGCACATTGCTTTTGACTATCATACAATAGTAATATGAATCAAGTAATATGTTAGAAAGTTGAATTCCACCCTTATTCTGCCCTTTATTATAAGATATGCTGGGATATGAGGGTAACTCTTTCGGATTACCCTACCCAGTTGCATTCAGGGTTTGTGCTAACTCTTCATAGATTCCTCTGTCTTCTTTTATCTTTAGCTGGAGTTCTCTACAAACTCATTGCTGATACCTCAGATTCTCCTTGACTGGAACTGAAATAATTTTTTTCTCATAAACTCAAGCACTATACTAGGCATTGTGAGCTTCTTTTTTGATTCATGGTTCACATCTTTAGTGCACAGAAGCATGTGAAAGACTCAGCTGCAGTAAATGTGATCTGTGCCCTTCATAAACCTTTTCAGGAACTCTTTCTTCAACCTTGTTCATGTTACCATGTCACACTTATCCACTTTTGGCATTTTGATAGACCCTTTGAGCGCCTGAGCATTTGTGTGTGTGTTTGTGTGGGAGTGTATGCGTGAGCTCAGCTGTGAATGGTCAGGCCTGGCCCCGGGGCTTGGCTCACTAGACTGATGAACTGCAGGCTTGTTGCCCTGAGGGCAGGTGGGAATGGGCCACACCGGCCTCCTCCTTTCTCTTTATTCTTCTTTTCTTACAATTTCTCCACTCAGCCTCTGCAAAAGCAAATAAAGAGATCTTGAGGAGGTGGCAAAATGGCAGGCCCTGAAATGTAAAGTGTGCACAATCACTCAGATACAAGTGCCATGGCTAAAGATTGCCTTCATATATCAGCCTGTGGTTTACGGGTGCTTGCAGAAAGGACGCCAAAAGGTCAGAAGGAAAAACATATAGATGTGTCAAGCCAGGTGCTCAGGGCTAGAAGACCAGAGGATGAAAGGATGTGATATGGGCTCTAGATGGACTGAAGAAGTGCATGATGGAGCAGCATTCTGTTTCTTTCTCTGATGGAGGCATCAGGCATTGGGTATACCAGGAAGTAACCTCTCCTGCCGACCTGCGATGACAATACAGATCACTCCATTCATCTGCAGCTGAGCAGCAGTGTGGTGTGGCATTTTTCACCTTAAACTCAGGATGGATCTGCTTGCTGGAAGGAATGTCATTGGCCTGAATGCCCTGATCTGTCATGTGCCTACCATCTTCACCTCATCATGCATTTCCAATAGAGACACACCTTCACTATTCTGTGGCAGGGAGATAGGAGGGCATCTGCCACTTTGAAACTCTGTTTACTGTGATTGATTACTGTGACCAGTGTCTATGGAACTTGAAGGCTCAACTCATAAACACCCAAGAGAAACTTTCTCAACTTTGCAGCGTAATCAGAAAAGGCTGTACTGGGAAACAAAATTTATACTGCTTATTGATGTTAGTTACACCATATGGCAAAAAACATCACGTCTAGGAAACATGAGTGCTAATATGCAGTTGATCCCCTGCTGCTCTAACAGCTTCCACACTTCTGAAAGTGCATACAGTTATGCATTTACAGAAATGCTTATACATAGAAATATAATTTGAGCATAGCTACAGGAATTCATGGTAATAAGAGCTACAAAAGATTTTACATGTGTATACTTGACAAGTTCGGTTTGATTATAATAAACCCTGATAGGATTTGTTTGTTAGTAAAGTTCATTTGAACATGCTATGTGATGTCTGAACACAGTGCTGGCATAAGGCATGGGATGCGATGTCAAAAGGTGCTAATGTTATTTACAAAGACAGTGGAAAACAGGTAAATCCCAAAAACATAGCATATAGAATTTGAATCAAGTGGTTAGCTCTGCTGCCTCAGAGCTCCGAGATCCCATGTTTGAATTTGAAACTGAGCTCTGCCTGCAGGGAATTTGTATGTTCTCCCTGTGCTTGCGTGGGTTTTCCCCGGGTACTTCAGTTTCCTTTTACATGCCAAAAACGTGTTTTAGAATCATTGTTGTTTTTGCAAAGTGCCTTTAGTGAGTGAATATGTATATAAGTGCGCTGTGATGGATTGGCATCCTGTGTCTAGGGTGGTTCCTTCCTTGCACCCTGTACTGGCGGCTAGGCACTGGCTTGTCTGCGACCTTGACTAAGATAAGCAGATAAGACAATGAATAAATGATAGTACTCACGCATACCTGGTTCTTATTGTTATCGGTGATAACTCTCATTTTTTTCTATTTCTGATGTCTACATACTTTTGGCATTGTAGTGTTGATGCTTGCAATATTTAGGTTGCGGCCATGAGTCCAATATAAGGGTAAAATTAGTAATGGTTTGTTTAAGCACTCGCATCTTGCACAACTCAGTTGCGTTTATCACTGTGTATAAATATGATCACCTGGAGATTCATTTCTCATCTGTGTAGTCTAATGTTTTCTGATCTGTGCTCTGCACAATGTGATTGGGATGTTAAGCAGGTTATAATGCCATGATGCTTTATAAGGTGTCATCCTTTGTTTCACCTGCAGTATTGTCTCACTAGTAGTGAGAAGATGAGTGCATGCTAAAACCAGTAGGGGGCTGTGCAGTGAAAAGAGGAACTGAAACAGGGATAAGAATTGAGCTGTAAAAGTCAGGAATTAACATTAACAAAACAATAGTTAATCTGCACTTTCTACTGAATGTGTAATATGCCATGTCTTCATAAGTGTAGCATATATGAAGGAATTGAATTTAATTCAGAGAACAATCACTCTTCTTGCCACCAGTAAGCTGACCTACATCTCCCAGTTTCTGACTCCATTGCACATTGCGATGCACTGTGCAGCTTCACCAGGTCTGGGAGCTTCCACAGTGAATTTTGAATTCACCTGACTTTATTTCGGTTTAGAATACCTAAGTAAACATGCCATAACAACACACTGTACTTATTTCAAATGGCCTATGATGAGAAGTTTTTAAAAAAAATAAATAAATGAAACATTCCATAGATTACAGTATCTCATTTTCAAAGGTGTGATTATGGATTCTGGTCTTTCTATAGCCTCAAGCTCAGACACTCGGTCTGCATAATGGGATACTGTGATAATGTAATTGTGCAGTTAAAGGTGAAAGGAGCAGTGATTTCAAGCTTAATTTTTGATGATTAATTTTTTTATGAACAGGTTTGCAGTTGTTGGTTGTGTCTGAAGATGCATAATACTGGATAATACCATACTAAAGATTATGTTAAGTTAGTGAACCACCAATAACTCTCAGTAGAAAATCAAGCACTACTTTTCCCTATATGAAAACAAACAACAACAACAACAACAACAACAAAATATCTCTAAACTATTACTTCCTACTTCTCTCTCTGTCTCTCTAATGGAAATATAAAGTAATTCATACCTTTGTATTGCTTCATGGAATTTGCCAGAAACTTATATGGAAAGTGCAACATATGTTCTGTAATTTGGCATGAGCAAGCTGGCTCCGAATTGTTCTGTTCTGTCATCAGGGTTCCTGTGTGCACATTTTCCTGTGCCTCTGCCCCTGTCATTAAACACTTTGTGCTTGACCTGGTTTGCGATGTGATTGAGGTGGGTCAACCCTGGGAGAGGAGGGTAGGAGGTTACATGTGTGCACGTGTGCATATGTGTGTACACGTGTGTGTGTGTGTGTGTGTGTGTGTGTGTGTGTGTGTGTGTTTTAGGGTGGGAGGGTCTGGGTGTGAGCATTGTGTGAAGCTGAAATAATGATGATTTAAATCAGAATCCAGAGAGGCACTCAGGCCACATCTGGTGTGAGGCACAGTGGAGGCGGCTGTAGTGTTCAGACAGAGCTTCACCGAATCACTAGCAGATGCTAATTTTCTGCCCTGTTGAGGCCTCCTGGAGGAACATTGCCCTGTCTGCCTCATAGGCCAGTCTTAGCTTCAGGATTCCAACACCACACACACAAACACACTCGTGACTGCTCCTGATCATCCCATGGCCACTACAGAGCACATCTTTGCCCTGGAGTTAGCATTCTCAGTAGACTTGGGGTGTATGAATTTCTTATTTGTGTTATAACACAATAGTGGCATGATTTTCTCTTAGCTGAGGAGATGAGGCCACACATTATTTGTTCTGATGTTGACCATGCAAACCTGTCAATAGGAGAACTTCAGTCTTTCTAGTTCAGCAAAACAAACTAGTGTTAATAAAACTCTGTCCACTTGTGTCCAAGTATGTATACTGTGGGTACCAGAACCCTGAGACCACAAGCAGCCATGCTTATTTGATCCTTTGTGGAAAAAGTTTCACAGTGCAGCAGGACAATGACACAAAACACAAGTCAAATCATTGCTACACAAAGACCAAAGAAGAACAAGGGGTACTGACTGGACTTTCTTTCACAGTAACCTAAATTTAAATCCATCAAACATTTATGGGGACAGAAATGTAGAAATCCAAACATTCAGTGGTTGATCAAAGATAATCTTTGGAATAATGTGAAAATATGTTTGGATAACATGGACCATCAGATTTGGCACAGGCTTGTGAAGTCCATAACAACTTCCATGCCAAGTTGTTATGCCGTTTATGATTTGCATTGGAATTTGAGAGAAACACAATATAGAAGCATTTTTACTTCTGGTGTCAGACTTTTGGCCACCACTGTATGCTCTGCTGAAGCTGGAATGATGCAGTGGTGAGTCATGGGTTAAGGTACTGGATTACTAATAAGAAGTCTCTGAGGTCAGCCTCCTTTTTGCTACTGTTGGGCCCTTCTTCAGGGCACTTAACAATGATATACTATACTGCGCACGAAAATTACGTTTGTGAGTAGTTTAAGTAAAAGCTACTTTTCAGTGCCTTTGTGCATACATTTGGGTATCTGGAATGTCCACCAGCCCACACACCCAGTGGTTTCACTTTTTCAAAGATCATTAGCCAATTATCGGCTTCAATAAAAAACATTGACCTATGCAGTTCTCTGTGTGCTTTGTGCCCAGCTCTACACTTCTTTCAGTTGCTCCAGTGCGATTTAAGTATGTGCAACATGAATAGTGTTTTCTGTATGGATTACATAATTTAATTAGATTTTTCAAGCAATTGTTTATGCACAAGTATATGATTGATTATCAGGCCAGTCAAGGTAATTGTGAGAAACATGCCTAAGAATGTAGGGAGCTTAAAGTGATTTCCTAACTCTCAATTTACAATGAAAAATCCTTTTACACATTAAGGTGTTTTGGAGGAAATTGTACACTGGTGTAAAAAGTGGAACAGAGAGCATCCTGTCAAGAAAGTGAGTCTTTAATTTGACTACTGGGAAAGGTAGAGAACATGATTAGTTATAGTAACATAGGATAGACTTTTTCAGCCTCCAAGGTCATTTACATTTTATACAGCTCATAAAAATACTTACATTTTGTAAGCAGTGTATTTTATTATTTTGTTTTCATATTTACTAACTGTATGTGCAGATTACTGTTGTCCACTGTGTTGGTTGGATGTGCTGGTGTGTTTATGTGTGTATGCATGTGTGTTGGGGAATTGCATAGGAGGTCACCTGCATCCACACTTTTGTCTACACTTTCTTGTTTCTGTGGGAATTGTTACTGTATACATTTGCACTGGTAATTTCACTAGTTTCTTGTAGATAACTATAGAACTGTTAATTCTTGTTACATATTATCTGTTTTAGTTATTTTTTTAATGATTACTTTAATAATTCCTTATGCTGTTTTTAATAAATGTTGATATTGTTTTGTTGTGTACTGTTGTGGAATGTAATAAGTTACCATTTTAACTTTAAATATCATGTCTTTAAATTTCATTGGGAGCTCGGTGGCTTTGTGGGTAGCACTGCTGCCTCACAGCAAGAAGGTCCTGGGTTCAATCCCAGGGTGGAGCGGGCTGGGTCCTTTCAGGGGGGGGTGTCTGCATGTCTTCCCCGTGTCTGCGTGGGTTTACTCCAGGTACTATGGTTTCCTCCCAAAGTCCAAAGATATGCATGGCCCTTAGTGTGTGACAGGTGGGCACCCTGTGTTGATTAAGCGGAAGATAATGAATGAATGAATTTAATCACTGATGAATCAATGGAGATCTTTGGGTTACTTTTTATTGTAACCCAGTGAGGAGAAAATTCACTGTGACCAGATATATATTTGGGTAAACGACCCAAGGATGATTAGACCATTTTCTCACTTTGATAATTATACCTAGTTCAAAAAACGTAGGAAGTAATATGTATTTTAGATTTTACTCTCCTTGTAAAACAAAGATACTTATTAGAATTCTTGCTCCCATCATCTGAGCAACTCCACCTATGTCTTCAGAACTTCTGCACTATTGTTCCCCACCAGTGGCCACATTAGCATTATGGTTAAGCTAAGAGCTGAGCTAACAAGTAACTTCTTTGCTTTTGCAGAAAACATTGTGAATTGGTACACCACTGTCTACTGAGGACAGAAGAGCTGAAGTCAGATAAAACCTGTGGGCAAGCCACTTTGAGATAAAATTACTTACATGTTAAGTCAAATACCTGGTAAGCAGTTACACTTGTTAATAACACATTTTAAATAAAAGGTATTGGCATTCAATGATAGGTATTGATACCTTTTATAGAAACTGAATCCCATTACATTCAGGATCTACTATGGAGCTAATTAGAAAACATTAGTTTTGTTAACCACCACTTTACTATGAACCATGTTGGAGGACATTTTTGTTTAAAGGACAGGTGCTCAGAACCAATCATTTTCAAAGGGGCTGATTTGATGGTGCTAGATCTTTGTAGTATTTAGTAGTATGTAGTATGACCAAAGCATGTCACAGATATTTCATTATGACCTCAAGGAAGTGTGCTAATTTTTTCAAAAGCGGTGTAATATATCACATTTAAGCCTAAAATGTTCAGCTAAGTTGTAAATGACTTGGACAATTTAAATCTTTCAAAGGAATTCATGTAAATGCTAATCCTGACTTTAGAAGTTAAAATATTTAGAATGTTACTATGTGTCTCTTTCACTTACTTTTGATTTCATATGCAGATTTTTTTGTATTTATTTAGCCCAAAAAATGTAGTCTTATGTAAAACATTAGAGTTTTGAGTTTTTGTTAAACTTAATGTGTACACAGGGTTATCACAACACCAGTCACATATATATACACAAGTCAATGCCAATTTAGAGTAATCAATTAACCTAACATGCATGTCTTTGGA
>JAVSBV010000097.1:3705009-3727312 GCA_033117975.1 Parotocinclus spilosoma
TTTTGTTATCCTTATTTCCCCATTCTTATTATACGGCGTGGGGATATATTTATCCCGCATTCTGGGTCCGCTAAAAACACCACCACTGATCGTAACAGGCTATAGCAGTTTTTTACTAAAATACTACCAAAAGTTGTACATAAGTATCAATATGCAGTCCTTTATCATTTTTTTTACTTTCACTTTTACTGTTCATGGTCACGGGAGGTCTGGATCATATACCTAAATTCACAGATGACATACCTTAAACAGAGTGCCAGTTCATAGGCTCACAGGGCTCACTTGCTGTTGCTGGGCCAGGGCACATCTTCATCTGTCTGGCCTGCCCTTCCTCAGGGACAGCCAATTGCTCCTGCGTGAAAGCCGACCCAGCCGAAAGGCACATATGGGACTTAAAATATAGTCACCTCAGAGGTGGGATTCTTTGCATAGAAAAATTATTAAAATAAAAAAAGCACACAGATTTTTTTGATTTTTGAGTTTTTATTCTACCTGTGGCACTCTGAGATTTACATTAATGTAAAGTGCATTTCAAATTACAAGTTTTGTGTGTCTATACTGTATATATATATATATACAGTCGATTCCGGTTAATAGGACCACCGGTTAATGGGACCAGCCGCTTATTTGTACCAAATCCTAAAGTACCGAAACAAATCCTATTAAATATGTGTAATGCTATTCGCTTATTTGGACCAAAATTCAGCTTAATCGGACCAAAGAACATGTACAGTATGTACTATCCGTGAAGAAACACTTAGTCTCTGGCATTATTACTTCCCAGCGTTTCTTCCCAGCCCTCTACTGCCACCTACAGGTTCTTGCCTAACATTTCCATTTACTACAAAAGAACAAGCCACAAGTCGCCCACACAAAAGCACGTCAGTTCACACTGGATAAGTTGTTCAAATGTTGACTGGAATTTAGTAAGAACTTGTTTTTTATAATATTATGCTTCGCATGCTGGGTACCTGAACATTTTTATTGTAGATCATTTGAAAAACTTGTTTGCAAATTTATTTTTCAATGAATAAAGTTCGGAAGCAACAGTAGTTCTTTTTTGTACGTTCGCTATACGTGTAAATTGAACAATAAACGTTTAATAAACATTTAATATGTTACATAGCACGTCCGGTCTTGTAACATAGGGCATGTTTGTTTAATCGGACCAACCGGTTATTATTACCATATATATATATATATATATATACACATATATAAATATATCAATTATAATAATTTTAACCATACATTTATACTTCAAGTCGATTATAGGTTACGTCTGAAACAGTAGTGGCAATGGGAGGCATGGCCATGGGGCACAGGGTTTCCTCTGAGTACTCTGGGTTTCTCCCACATTCCCAATGCATGCATTAGGTCAACTGGCATCTCTCGGCTTTGTGTGGTCATATGTGTGCAAGTGTGTGTGCTGTTTGTATCATGGATTGCCTTTGTTCTTGTCTTGTGATCTGTACTGTCTCCATGGTAATTAATTTAATATTTGTGTTAGTCCTAAGGAGATAGCAAGTCATATGAAAAATATGGCATAACATCCATCTGCATTGATTGCTTTGATTGATAAAAACAGATAAAAATATCATAACACTTTTGGATACAACTGAATGTTGTTTTTTCCCAGGAAGCATGCCAAGAACTGAAAGTAAAATGTGAGTGTGTACATATGGTTGTAGGGAGCAACGGGCAAAGGGTCTATCTCCCTATGAGTGATTTGTAATAGATATGTCTGGACCCTCTTTCTGTTATTGATCGCCTCGTACTTTGAGAGCAAACAGTTAATCCCTGAAAGGCAAAATAGCACAGATTTTACTCAGTCATGAAAGTTTAAAGTCTTTAAAAGTCTTATTTTTTGTTTGCTCCTTGGAGACATGTTCTCAGTGTAGCTGGATATGTGACCCGGGGCACATTAGAGATCCAATACTAAACCTCATTCATCCTATTTTGAACCAGTCAATACCTATTATTAGCTATCGTTGGCCTCTCCACTCAGCTCTGGTGGAGAAAAGCAGGTTTTTAGATTGCCCAGCAGAGGAAGGGCAAGCTGAATCTCTGTCCAATCTCTCTTTGTCTGTGGAAGGTTTGAGAATGCTTCTGGTAAAAGTGGGCTTTAATTGCACAAGCTATGTCACAAATAATTGATTCAATCCCTATATATGAATCCAAGTGATGCTTTTATATGAATCTGAAAGGAAGTGTATGAAAGGAACTAGCCTAAAAATGAGTACTGATCATGATTTCATTTTTGTGTATATTCCCATAAGTTTTTTTTTTCTAGCCAATGGCAAATTGATGTTTGTTGCGAATCTGCTTGTTGACAAATTTGTATGTATAGTTAAGTGTAGTAAGGTAGCTGGCCAGTTGTATCTCTCTGATCCATTTCCTCTGTGCGGTGTAATGCAGTCAAGCCCAGTGTGATGAGTAATGTAGCTCTGGCCAATCTGGTGACAGTATTGGGCCATTGCTAAAGCCCAGATAGAGAGGAAGGACCTTGTTTGCTAATAGGTAATAAATTGCAGGTTTAATTATAGCAAGGTAATTACAATAAAGGAAAAGCCCAAACGAGTGAGGGGGAAAAGGCAGGGGAACTCCTCATTAAAGAAACACAGACACCTGGCTATTATGGAATGGTGTGGCAAACATTTACATTTCACCTGACCTTCCGTGTAAGATTGAGATTGTTTCATTCTTGTGCTACATTTTATGTACTTACCTACAATTATATGTACTTTCATGTTTTAAAAAAGAATGCATTTGAGGAGTGATGCCACTAAAGATTTATGATTGGGGGTTAAATCTTTGGAGGGTCTTGATGTATGCCCCCATGAGAATAAATAATTGTCCCAAAAATGTCTCTCTTCTCTGAAACATACATAAACAAAGAAAATGTTAAAAAAGACTTTTGAAAGAAAAATTGGCACGTTGAAGGTCTCTTTTTTCACAGTTTGCATTTGGCACAGATTTAATGTGACTTAAATGCTGTACATATGCTTACAACAGGTAGCTACAGATTAACAAGATATACTGAATTCAATCAATGCTGTTTATTTTGCCTTAGATATGTATCAGGTCCTTAAAATGTTATTTAAATACAATGGATAAAACCTAAACCTAAAATAACTTTTAGTAATCTCAACTCCTAATATGGGCATATTCTGCTTTAATTTCGGAATGTTAATCTAAAATGTATGCATAAGTAGAGATAATGTGTTTCCTGTAAATAGGCACTGACTGTCGCTTTGAATATGTTTGTACAGCTAGAAGATATGGTGCTTGTATTAGTGATCAATAAATTATTGATGATGGAGAGAATCCCTCCCTCTTTAGAAAACATGCAAACAATATTTGTTTATGTTAAGAATGCTAACAGGAGAGCTAAACAGACAAATTCTAAGATCACAAAGGTAATGCTTAGTAGATGAATGTAACATATACAGAAAAGGGCCAACTGAACTTATTCCGAATACAGTTATTTGGAAACTAATTTACAATACAAACACATTTTTGTATGCTGAATACAATATAGCAGACTGTAGCACATAGTTAACCATTTACAGTGTGTTAGCCTTCTCTAGCACTTAATCACTAATCAGTTTTCGACCACTAGAAGAAGTCAAGAATAAACATTTGCTGGACTCTGATATAACAGCACCATACACACTCATGCTACTATAAATGTCAGTATCACCCCACTACTCAAGTAACTATCAGTTGGTAAGTGGTTTCATGTTTTTTTTTGCTGGAATTGTGTAAAGATGTTTTGCAGTCCATATCTTGTTCATATGCATGTATGTAGGCCTGTGTGCTTGAACTCCTCTTTAATATGAGCCTGTCTAAACAGATCACCGAATATACTCAACTCAGACAAGACAGACACATTCTTGTGCAAGTCTGGCATAACTGTACCATTGATGTGTGTGAGAGTGACCCTCAACACAGGCACACACATACTGTATCTCTCTCTCAATCTCTCTCTCTCTTTCTCTCTCTCTCTCTCTCTCTCTCTGATGGTGTGGTGATGGTGTGTGTTTGTGTGTAAGACTGAAAAAAATGTATGAATATGGGAACTGAAGTGGTCTCTGTCATGTCAGAGCTCAGCAGGGGTCATCAGTCACACATCTCAGCCCTTTTCATCGCAAATACCTTCATGCACAGCTTAAGTGGTAGCTCATGCGTCATATGCTTTTAAACTTGTCTTGGCTCTGGCATTCCCTGAATAGTGGCTGGTTAGCGCAATGTAAGTACGCAAAGATGAAGGGGCTCCCAGGCACCTTTCTTTGTCAGCACCACTCACCTTCAAACACTTGCCGTTGGTCTTAGGGCACTGCCTCTCACCTCTGCTCAAGCCAGGTCCAATCCATCGCTGTGACAAGAACCCAATGTGTGAGCATGTTTTTAAAATCACTTTACGTGAACCAAAAGTGTCCAAAATATATTATTAAAAATATTGGGCATTTCATTGACCCTGTTAAGGAAAGTTTTACAGTATTTCTCCAAAGAAGTACTGTAATAAGCTGAATATAAAATATTTATTAAAAAAAACTTGGGGTACTTTTAGGTGCACCTGTTTGGATGGCAAAAAATGTAGTAACTGGGCAAACCATGAAATCTAGTGTATTTCCAGGGATGCCTAGGAATGTGATAGCTCCCTAGGTCATCACACGCAGCATGTTGCTCCACAACAAAGGCAGAATTATGTTTATTATTTTATTATATTTACTATTAAAACAATCACAACAATGCTTTCATGCTGTCTATGGTTGGACCCTGCCTTGCGTTCTGTTCTACCAAGAAGGGCCTGGCTCTCCCTGACCCTGAATTGGATACCGGATTATACAGACATGAAATGCATGAAGTACAAATACAGTATATACTGGTCACATTCAAAATTAAATATCCCATAATTAAATATCCCATATATTTTGTGAGCAGTGTAGTTCTGAGCATTAGTAAAAATGAATAAAAGTTTCTGAAATTTAACACAGCATATTTCATTACAAATATTCATTTAATCAGAGTGAGTGAGAATAATACCAACAAATAAATATATATGCTGGTGGTTGGGCTGGGCACAATCTTGATGCTCATGAGTCGATTGGACATTCAGCTGACATCGATAATATTGTCCCAAAACCTCTTGCTGATCACAATCCCAAGGCCATTTCAGGTGTAATTTCAGAATCCTTCGCAAATTGGCTAAATGCTTCTATTCTTTTAAATTGAAACACAGAAATTAGATATCATATAAGTAGTATACAATTAATAAAAAGTTGAAACTTTCCTGTATGCTTTCATTTTAATCCCAACATGAGCATGTGATGTTACTGAATGCTTGAAACGTGCACCTACAGTACATGGAAGAAGTTTGCAGTTTATACTTACTTTATTTGGCTAACTAAGTATACAATACGCATAAATATCAGTAAAAATATATATGTATTAAATGTATCATATGTATCCCTCTTTATTTTGGGTCAACCTATCAAAAGTCAGATAACACTAAAATGGTCTCTTAAATAACTTCACTGACTTCTTTTATGGCATAAATAAAGTTATTGTAGTCCCTCAAATAGGTTGGCTCATGGAGGGAACCAATCAAAACGTACATGCCTAAAGGCATATTCAGACAGTTTTGGATTCTTAGAGTGACATACTGTGTTTATAAAATATATTCATATATTATCTGTGATAAAACATGAATTTATGCAGGATTCTGTAATGTATTTTCCCACAAACTCTGACACACACTGTGATATGATTGCATTATTATTTCAGAAAACATATTTCCAGAAATTATAAAATTTCGGCATTGCACTGATAGACAAATATTTCATTTCACTGAAGGAGCGGGTGGGTGTAGGTGTCAATGAAAAAAATATCATATGCAGTTCCTGAAGGGGATCCCAAAGGCATGCATATTTGCGGTCCACTGGCAATATGTTTTTTGTCATACTCCTGGCTTGCAATAAGCTTACAAGTCCAGTTATGTACTTAACTTACACAATGCAGGTGACACCAGGTACCACAGTTTTTGGTGCACTTTTTTATTTTTGGAATTTTAAAATTAAAAAGATACAATGACTCATTGTGCCATTGTAAAATTTTAATGTAGCCTCTTGGTTAAGGCAAATGGCTTTTTAGTTTAATATGTAGTGCACTATAAAGGGTATTAATTCATTTTTTTATTGCACGTAGTGCACGTCATAAGGAGTATAGTAAATTTAGATTCCACCTAAACAATGGTTAGTGTATGAGTAGCTAATTTAGGGTTCGTTTAACTTATAAAAAACAACGAGAGTCACAATGAGAGCTGAAGAACCGTGTAAAAAACAGAATAGTCAGTAATATTAGCTTAAAGATTAGTTCCATTTGTCGATAGTTGGCAACAATGCTTCTGCGAGGGTAAGCAGGGGACCAAACCATTGTAAGTCATAGGAAGGTGGGGAATTAAAAATAATTAAAATGAGTTGTTCGAGTTATTTTAAAAACATATTTCAATGCATTCTATCAAATTATTATACAATTATTATTATCTTTGTTTACAATGGGATATTGCGCTTGGTGTAAAAAATTACAATTTGCTCTTATATACAGCAATTTTCTCCCATACCTTATACTTTTCTACCAGTAACTATAAGTGATTCTTAGTATGATACACATTACTTGTTGAATGGTATTAGCCTTGGTGCAGCATATTTCAGCTTCTGACAGGAAGTAATGGGCCACTTTTGACAAACAAAGTCACCCAAGCATGCATGCCCTTCTTTGACAGTGACTGAATAGAGACAAGATGTACAGTGACAAACATCAGATTCTAGGTGAAATACTTACATACGCATACACATGAAGCGGCTTCTATATGCATATTGATGGTGTTGTGATATGGACAGCGTGACAATTCTGTCACTACTGCTTCACCTGCAAGCAGGTTGCTGGCCATGGTGAAACATGCCACGACTATTTTAACACATTGCCCTGGGAGAACGTCACACACACAGATGAAGCTGAGGTGAGACAGCCTGTAAGAACTGAGCTTCTGAGCAGCACATAAAAACATAAACTTTCAGGTCATTTACTTTCAGCCAGGCTCCTCTAAAGCACAAAATGCATGAGACACCATACACTCACATGCACAGGATTCTTTATTTCAGTTAAACAAATGCCTGGTGAGTTTTCATTATAAATGAGAGCTAAGAAGATGCTTAGTTGAGAGCATTCTGTTCTACTTTTTGATCTTCATAGGCTTCAGAGTTCTTATTGTGAAACTATGGCCTGCTTTATTAATGTAGATTTATAGGTAGCCATGCAGAGAACAATGTGGAAAGATAGAGGAGAACAAGAACTCTCAGAGAGGTTGTGGACAGTAATGGCAGCCTCCTGCTAGGCAGACAATGGGAAAAAAACGGCTTATGACAAAGAAGGGCATTCATTTAAAGCGGTTTGACGATTAGAGGAAAATGAGAGAAAAGAAAAAATTCTCGCAAAGAGGATGTCTCAAAGCTCCACAATGAGCTATTTTGCATCGCATGAAGCAATAGAATTCCTATTCAACAGCCAATACAATACTTTCAGACTATTTTCACACTAATTGAACTAAAAACATATAAGAACATTAAAAAGATGTGATTATTACCAGGTTTATATGTACAATTTAAAGATGCACACACAGTACACATCTATGTACTGCGCAAACATTGAATTTATTCCATATACATGCTTAACCCTTGCTTGCTCACCCACTTCTTGATCAATAGATGTATGGTTAAAATCTGAAAATAGAAATAAATAAATGAGTGTTTCAGCGTTTGGGGCCCAACACATTCTGATACACTAGCCCACCGGCATGGGAACATGGGTCAAGTTACTTTGTGGTGGGAAGCCAAATGAAGAACTTTTCCATGATGCCGCAACACGGTCTGATGATTATACTGTGACAATAATGTAGGCAGCATCCCATACTTTATAATAATAATAATAATAATAATAATAATAATAATCAAAATAATAATAATAATATAATTATGTTAATGTTCAGCACAATGCTTAACAGTGTTTTTCTGTTTTAAATAATTTTAATTATAAAGACGTTAAAACTATTTTTAGTTTTCAATAATCCATCCATCCATTATCTTCTGGTTAATCCAGCCGGTGCCCACCTGGCAACTCTGGGAGCAATTGCAGGAACAACCCTAGATGTGGCGCCAATACATCGTAGGGCACATACACACGCAGCAATGCACACAGTCACACTCCAAGGGCCACTTTAGAGAGACCAATTAACCTAACAAGCATGTCTTTGAACTGTGGGAGGAAACTGGAGTACATGGAGTAAATCCACGCAGACACATGACAGAAAGGACCCAGGCTGCTTTACCCTGGGATTGGGATGACCTTCTTGCTATGAGGCATGTGCATTGCACTTCTTCTGTTCAAATAAAACAAACAGAAACATCCATATGACATTAAATTGCATTTAAAATGCCAATTTAAAACCACTAAAGCATAATAGTTTGTTATGTATTTAATAGCAAAAAAATGCACCTAATTATATTTAAAATATACTGAACATTGTCTAAGTATGTTGCAAGTGTAATAGCATTATGTACCTAATTAACATATGCTAAAGTATAAAATGTTAAATCAAGAGTAAACTTGAATTTTACTTTAAATAGAATTGTGTTGTCATGTAGTTTTATATATTAATTACTGTAAAATACCTCTTTCTATTGTTTTATACTATATACATGTTTACAAATGCACTTTTATTTTTGCAAAATATGATTTCTCAAATTTGAAAATAAAAATACTTTGTCAGTAGTATATTATAACACAAATTTACTAGTACACGTTACTGTGTTTTCTAAGCATCACAACAAAAATGTATTACTTATATATTAACTGTCTTTAAAGAGCACATTTTGATCTACTTACTATAGAATACAAATTTTTAGTATCATACCACTGAATATGACACAGAAATACCAGGGTTTTTGCTCATAATGAAACATTTAATGTAGATCATTCTTGTATGCAGAAAAAGCTCTTAAATGGTGTTGAGACTTAAACTGAGAGCTGACCAACTTAACCTACTCCTATATGGTCAAATGTTATATAAGGGAAAGACCCCTAAAAGCAAATCATTACATTTAGGCAATAAGAAACTATGGACATGTCAAAATAAATGAGAAGGACAACTCTGACTTCAAACCTGGGCAAATGAAACTCGTCTAACCCAATACTCAATCTACAAGAAGCACACTCAGATATAACACCCATGACACAAGGACCTTGCTGTAACTGTCTCAGCTTGCTAGGCCATGGTAAATTAACCTCAGGTGTAAAGGGTGTGTACTACACATGCTGCACTCCCGCATAGATCATCAATAGGAAAGAGATAAAAGGCAGGTGGTAGATGACACTGGAAACTACATTTACGATGCTTAATGCAGGCAGTCCAGGTGTATGGTTCAGCTGATGTTGACCCTGGAGATGGCAACATCATTTGACAGAATACTGAATGACAAAGCAGCCTAGGGATAATACTGCTTGCTCCATACAGATTGGGGCTTAAAAAGGTGGCCTAACCAAAGCTTGTTTCCATTTCCATCAGTTGGCTAGTTGCAGTCAATGAGCATCTACAAATATGGTCAAAACCAAAGAAGACGCCTGCCACACAAGGTTTGCAATGTCTAAAGTTTGGTTGCTTTAACATCAGAACCATGCTTACTACAATGGACAGTTTACGCCCAGAACTTTGCACTGATCTTGTTTCCTGTACACTTCCAAAGGTAAATGTCAGAGGAAGGCAACCTTTAAGAACTCCAGTTCCAATCTCATTGCATACCAATGGCTCCAACCCTACTAGGCCCTGCTCTAGTTGCTAGGTCTGCTCCTGGTTCCCCTACTCCCCTGCTCCGATGCCACATTCATCATCACCATGGTTTACAGGGTGGCCTGGGCCCGGTCATCCTTGGTGGTGGCCATACCATGTGGTAGACTTCTGTAGACTCTGTTTGTATCTACCCGGCTTCCAACCATACAACTCTGACAAGTTCTTTACCAGTCAAGATGTCAACAACATGTTGAAAAAAGTGACTATGTACTGTTAACTATATAATGTATCCCACGGCTCAACATGTGTTGTTATAAAGAGATAAGCAACATAATCATAATCATGCTAATGGCTTATTTGTTTATAGACCAGTGCTCAGTGTATAGTAACAAAACAGGTAATACAAATAAAATAATAACTGTCTACCTCTTACAAGTGAACCAGATTTAGACATGGCCAATAAGGTTGGACTGGTTCCCACTTTAAAATGTTTAAGGTTTCTAAGTTTAAGTTTTTACACAGAGGGACAAACAGAAGAATGCTAGTTAAAACATTATACCTCATTATACCCCTTCTTACCTCAGATGTGCAATGGAAATCTGCTCAGCTGTTTAATTCAATTTTGTTTATGCTAAATTCTAAATGCAAGCCACAGCAATATGTACAATAAAATCAATATGAACTAATGTAAATCTTTAGCCAGTCTCAACAGTATTGTAGTCCATTATGTTCAATGAATTTAAAGTAATAAATTACAGCCATAATGAAAATAAGGGAAAAAAAGTCTATGGAGAGTGAAGAAGAGAGTAAAAGGATGCGAGAAACCAAGCCAGACTACACAGAGCTCTTTTGTCACCTGGGGATGTGTATTTGCCCATTAGGTGTTGACCTGATTTAGAAGCACAGCTGCGAAGGACTGCTATGTCAGACCCTTCCAGCATACCCATGCCTGCTTCTTTGCCTGCTCTCTTTACTTCAGTCTTCTTCTCTCTTTTCTCACTGCTGTTGACATTGCAAGAGTCTAGTTAAAAGTCAGGTTTCATACTCTCAGTCTCTTTTTGGGCTTGTGCTGCTCTGTCAAAAAAAAATTTGTCTGCTGTGCTTAGTGTCAGAGAATGAGAGAAAGGTGCTGTGGCCCATATGAGCTTCATTAGGATGTGAGCTGCCTCCTCCCGACTTCAGGCGCCCACACATTGCCACTTGACATTAGGCTTATTAATGCACCCCAGCTGCCATACTCCTTTATTTACAGCCATGCATGAAACAGGCTAGCCCATGGCCACAGAGGGACAAATCCATTTTAGCACACGGGACAAGTCGAAACAGATCCACACTTGGACAAACATTCTCTGAAGCTGAACATGGACAGAATGCTGCAGCAACTCTTTTTCAGAACGTTTTTTTCCCCTCTATTGCCCTCTGAGCTCCATGGTTTTACCCTTGGCATGCGGCTGCATTTTTCGTCCTAGTGTTTAGGCAGAAGGGTTGGCACTCTGTTTCCTGTAGTAGAAATCGTGCTTTATAAATATTTCCTTGAAACTGTCTGTTTCCTGTAAAACTTTCTCCATCTCTCTATTATTTTGTTTAAAGAAATACTCCAGGTAATACAAGTAATCTCTATCACATCTGTAGCATATGAACCATATGAAGTGTACGGTATGCACTGAGAACTGAAAAGTTTTGCCAAAACGCATTATAAAGTGATACCAAAAGCAAAATGTACGCACATATCTTTTTGAACTGCTTATTAGACTTTTAATTAAGATATCCTTTACAAATACTTACATTCACTACATCCCCTAATCACAAAATGTTGGGACAGTATGTAAGCTTCATTAACAATACACATTATTTCATACATTTCCTTTGACTTGTATTTCATGGCAGACAAGCAGAACCTGAGAAGTTTCATATTTTGTCTAGTCAACTTTTCACTGGAAACTTAAAAGAAAGGACCAAGAGTCCAAGTCCAAAAGGTCTGTCATCGTATTTATTTTTCAACAAGACAATGCAAAAGCACATTCTGCACACATTACAAATGCATGGCTGTATATGAAGAGGGACTCTGGTCCTGTAACCAGTACAGAATGTGTGGATAATTAAAAATAAATAAATAAAATACAATAAATGTGTTAATGATGAACCAATTCTGTTGGCCATCATAAGACGTGTTTGCAGGAAGAATAGGACAAAATAATACCTTGTCACCAGCTTGTACTTTACTATTAGAAACTATTTGTTTTCACGTCGTAACAGTTGCTATGATTCCCGCTCTTCCAGAATTCTGCTCTACAAGGTTCCCAAGATTAGTCTAGAACTGGGGAGAAAAGCTTTCTCCTACTCTGCACCATGGTCTTGGAATAACCTTCAAAAAAAATTACAGCTCAATGAGTTGGTTTCCTTGAGTGAGTTTAAAGCATTGGTAAAGAATTCTGTGAGGGAAACTTGCAATTGCTTCTTCTAAATGTATTCTGTATGTATGTAAATTGTTTGTGTGTAAACATGTAATTTTCTTTAACTGGAAATGGTGTACCGTCTTGGCCAGGTCTCCCTCGAAAAAGAGATTTTGATCTCAAGGGACTTCCTGGTTAAATAAAGGTAAAATAAAAATAAATGTACTTAAAATAGCTTTTAAAATACAAACACAAGCTAACCATATAGCATTTCCTGTTTGTAGCTGACTAAAGAACCAGTGCAAAAGAAAAAAAAATTAAATTAACCAAAAAGAAATTGTTCTCCATAGCAACAGTGTGTGTGTGTGTGTGTGTGTGTGTGTGTGTGTGTGTGTGTGTGTGTGTGTGTGTGTGTGTTTGAGTGCCTATAAGAACTCAACATCCTTAGGCAATAATAGCAATTCGCTGAAACCTGGTGCCCAGATGCCAAGACAAAGGAAAAACACCTGCTATAGAAGCAAACTGTGCCTTACACATCGAGCATTACAGTGCAAATACAGTGTACTATATTGTTGTATATGAAGCTAACCATTCAGTTATTTACAGCAGAAAGAAAAGCAAAAATGCCCAAATTGTGTCCAAAGTGATAATATTTTTAGTGGTCACTTATTTTCCGGGACTGCCTTTGCTCTCTTGTTTATGGAGTTCACTAGATCTTTCTAGGTAGATAATTGAATCCTCTTCCAGTCCTCCCTGGTGACATCACTGAGCTGGTGGATGTTAGAGACTTTGTGCTCCTTCACCTTCTGTTTGAGAATGCCCGACAGATGCTCAATAGGGTTTAGGTCTGGAGACATGCTTGACTTTTACTCTCAGTTTCTTTAGCAAGGCAGTGTTCGTCTTGGTGTGTTTGGGGTCGTTATCATGTTGGAATAATGCCCTAAGATCAGTTTCCAAATGTAGGGGATCTTGCTCTGCTTCAGTATGTTACAGTTAATGTGGGCATGCATTGTTCCCTCACTGAACTGTAGCTCTCACAGCTGGTAGCACTCATGCAGGCCCCAAATAATGGCATTCCCACCATGCTTGACTGTAGGCAAGACACTTTTTTTTGAACTCCTCGCCTGGTTGCCGTCACACATGCTTGACATCATCAGACTACAGGATATTGTTCCAGTAATGTCCTTGCTTGTCTTCAGTAAACTGTGTGTTCGCTTTCTTGTGCATCATCTTTAGAAGAGGCTTCCTTCTAGGAACAACAGCCATGCAAACCAGTTTGATACACTGTCTGGCATATGGTGTGAGAACTGATAGACTGACCCCTACTCCTTTGACCTCTGCAGAAATGCAGGCAGAACGCATGCATCTATTTCAAAAGCCAACCTTTGAATATGATGCTGAGCATGTGTACTTTTTTGGTCAACCATGGTGAGGCCTGTTCTGAGTGGAACCTGTCTTGATAACCTGCTGTATGGTCTTGGACACCATGCAGTTCACTTTCATGGTGTTCATCTTCTCATAGCCTAGGGCATCATCATGTAGAGCAACATTTTTTTAGAGTCCTTGCGACCAGGCCCCCCAGTTCACCCCATAAATAGCACAAAACTCTTTTGCCACTCCTCCATCAGCCTCATGTCCTTTCAGTGTGTGCTGGGCTTCCAGCCGTCATTTGCCCCTTGGGACCCAACCCCAATGGACACCCCAGTGGCCCATGCCTGGTTCTATTGAAGCAAAGCCATCTAGGAGCAGACATCTCACGCAAAACCTGTGATCTATAAAGAAATACTTGGCGTAAAAACGAGCATACATTTAAGCAAAGTCTGAGGCCACCAAACAACACATCCTTCCTTGGCTCGACCTCCAAAACAAGGACTTCTAGTTCACAATCGACTAAATTTCTTTTCTTTGCCTTACGTTCCTCCATTATCCTGCTCAGAATGAATGGGGATGCCTACATTTAAATATTCAAAGCATGATTTGCATGGACCTTTTATGGGTAAATGTGGGAGGTACGGAGGCGGAATACGAGGCTGGCTCACCTGCGCACATTTTGAAGTAGATTGTGATTTATAAAGCAGAAACAGGTGTGCGTGCGCATGGTTTTATAAGTCAGATTTTTTTTGTGCATACGCCATTTCATGCTTTTGTGCGTACACATACTTTTACGCCAGAATCCACGCAGAGTTTTATAAATGAGGCTCCAGATCAAGAAGTTGTTGGTAGTTGTCATTACTGATGCATCACATTACTGGGAGACAAGAACACACTAAATACAACTTGGATAGTAAAAGAAGCAAAACCTAATTAAATGCATATTAGTCTATTGTTTAAAATATAGAGGTTGGTTGCTACACATGACAATGTTTTTGATAACTGACAATCTTGTACTCTAGTAAGTAGATAATGTTGTAATAAAAAAAACGTCTAACTAGCATGTTTCAAATGTCACAACAGCTAACCATACATTCTACATATATAATTACTGCCGTATCATAGCCAGAAATAAGCAAGGTTCATGACACCATGTACCCTATCTGTAGTCTCAAAAGCTTTGGAGAAAAATCAGCCAGACAGCATCACAGTCCCTAAACCATTAGTATCTGTTAGGGCTCACGCTGTGAGCCCGTTTTCGTTTTTCACTGCGGTTTATTATTTTACCCCGATCCCTTATTGTTCTGTTTCCGTTTTTCCTATTCATTACGTATGCCGTTTGTTTTTCATTTACTACGGAGATCGATTGGTTGGTTTCTTTTGTCACGCACCTGTTTTTCATTTCACTTAATTATTTTCTGATTATTTAAGTCCGTTTACATGGTGACACCCGGATCCACGACCGCCAGTAGTCTTGGTCTTCTCCCTATCGTAACAGTATCTGTGTGGTTTTTTTTACTTCAGACCACATAACTTGAGTGCAATCAACAGTTCACCAGTATAGTTAGCACATTTTCTGTTAGATTTTATTTATTATGTTAATTTATTAGGTAGGATTTTGCCATATTGTCTGTGTGTATTAGCATTAGTCTGGTAACTGTATGCTGTTGCGTAGTGTGTTTTAGTCAAGATTTGTGTTAGCATTCCGTCAGCCTCTGTCTCTTTTAACTTGTTCACCCTGTGCGTCACAATGTCATAAGACAAAAAAAAACATCCACACTTGCATCTGACTCAGGCTCCCTTCGTTGTCCAGAGTGCGAATGTCACGTAGGTTGTCGCACAGCAATAAATAAAGTCCCCAAAGATCCACAAAAGTGGTGGCAAACTCACAAAGGAAGTCTTTTAAGGATATTTTATTGAATGCAGGCCCTCAATCCATAGTGAGAATCAGAAAGGTGCCCTCCAGAGTGAAAAGAAATAATCCAACAAGAAAGCAAAATATTACTCAAAAACTAGGCCATGTCTATTCTCTCCTCTAAGCTCCAACTCCTTGGTTGGGGGTCCTTTTATATCCTCCTCCTCCCATGGAAGAGTCCAAAAACCCAAACAAAAATGTATTAACCCTAGATGAATAAATATAACTTTAGTTATTATCTAACCATATGCTGATATGCATAAAATAATATATTCAATATGGTGATAACATAACACAGCCATTTAAAAATTGATAAACAGTCTTTTGTTATCTGGTATCAAATCCCCCTTCCAAATGGAACTGTCCAGTTGCCTACATCCAATCAGGCACCTAAGCAGCCCAGCTATCCAGCTTGGGTCCTTTGATTGAAGTCTAAATAGTAAAAATTGCCTGCACAGACAAGAAACCAAACAAACAAACTGCACAGCTCTGACAGGTTAAGTAAAATAAACTGCTTCTGTGTAATCAATGTGTGGTGTGACTTCTTTATTATTTATTGTTGGTATAAAAGGGAAGTTAGCATAGATGTAGTTAATAGAAGCAAGCCAATGTGTGCATGTAGTGAACTGTCCTTTGGGTTGCCATAATGTATGTGCTATATTCTAAGTAACAGTCAGGTGGCATTAGTGGTTCGATATGTAGAAGCAAAGACAAGCTTGGAGCAAGAGCAGATACATATAGCTCCACTATAGTGAAAACTGTACGTTTTGTTTGTGTGACATTAAAGTTCGTTCCAAAGTTGATTCCTGGGTTCACCACAGTTATTGGGACAACCACAGAAATATGTTACATAATTGGCGACGAGGATAAACTACGTCTTGAGGCGGACAGGAAGCTGACAGTTTGACGTGATAATTTGTAGTGAGGACACGCCGGGGATTAGCTTCTAGCTGCTCTTAGCCATGGTCACGATGGGCACGGTGACTCCGTTTGATGTTCAGTCACAGACGTGGGAAGAATACTGTGAGATGCTGGAATTTTTCTTCACAGAAAATGATATTCTTGAGGCTGACAAGAAGAAAGCAGTGTTAATTAGTTGTGTTGGTCCTGCTACATATAGCTTGATGTGAAGTCTGAGTCCGCTCAAGCCGGGGAATAAGACATTTGAGAAATTAGTAACTCTGCTTAAGACTCACTTCAATCCCAAGCCTAGTCAAATCGTTCAGAGGTTCAGATTTAACTCCAGAATTCGCTAAGACAGTGAAAGTGTATCAGATTATGTTGCTAAATTGAGAACATTGGCCCAGGACTGTGATTATGGGGATTCATTGCTGCAACTGGATAAAAAAGGTTTTGCAGTCATCTTTGGAGTAAGGAAGTTCCACAATTACTTGTATGGGAGAAGTTTTACGATTGCGAATGATCACAAGTCGCTGCTTACATTGTTCAGTGAACTAAAGGGCATACCACAGATGGCTTTGCCGAGATTCCAGAGGTGGGCAGTGGCGCTTCGAGCTTATGAATACGCCATTGTGTATAAGGCAGGTAAAGAGCACAGTAATGCTGACGCACTCAGACGATTGCCTATTCAATGGAAGGGGGAACACACTCAGGAGGAAGAAAGAGTGCTGTTAGTGGACCACTTGGACACACCATTGGTTACCACTTGCCAGATTCGTAAATTGACAGACAGAGACAAAGTTTTGGCACTAGTGTGAGAATACGTACCCAGGGGTTGGCTAGCAAAGGTTACAGATCCCGAGTTGACACCTTTTACACAGAGGCGTGAAGAACTCAGCACCACTGATGGATGTGTCTTGTGGGGTGCGAGAGTCATTGTTCCAGTGCAAGGAAGAAAGATGTTGTTACAGCAATTGCATTAGTCGTATCCAGGTATAACCAGGATGAAAGCTTTGGCTTGCAGCTACGTGTGGTGGCCTAAACTTGATGCTGACATTGAATCCGTGGTGAAGGGTTGTCAAGTGTGCCAGGAAAACAGCCATGGTGCTGCAGTGGCTCCCCTACATCCATGGGAATGGCTGGAACAGCCTTGGAGGAGAGTGCATGTCGACTACAGGGGCCCCTTCATGGGAAGAATGTTCCTTATTCTCATTGATTTTCATTCAAAGTGGATGGATGCATATCCGCTGAATAGTGCGACGACTTTGGTAACAATTGAATGTTTACGGAAGAGTTTCAGTCAGCAGGGTATCCCAGAAATGCTAGTGACTGACAATGGGACTTGCTTTACCAGTGGTCAGTTTGCAGAATTCATGAGTAGGAATGGTATCAACCATGTCACTACTGCTCCGTATCACGCCTCATCTAATGGCTTGGCGGAAAGAGCAGTCCAAACATTCAAGGCACTTTTGACAAAGACTACAGATGGAAGCTTGGAGACAAGAGTGTCCAGAATACTGTTTAGTTACCGTATAACACCACAAGGAACTACAGGAAGGTCACCTGCTGAGTTATTGCTAGGAAGAAGACTGAGATCCACCTTTGATGTGCTTCATCCTAACTTCAGAGGAAAGGTCATACATCAGCAGTTAAAGCAAAAGCACTACCATGATCAACATTCCAAAGGACGAAACCTGGAGGAAGGCGATCCTGTGTTTACACGCAACTTTGGAGCTGGACCTACGTGGGTTCCGGGGGAGGTGCAACAGAGAACAGGACCGGTATCCTGCAAGGTCACATTAGGAAATGGCAAAGTAGTGAGGCGACATATTGATCAGGTGAAGTTCAGATTTTCTTCAGATCCTGGGTCGTGTGAATCACCTGAGACTGTTCTCCAAGACTTTTCCTCAGCAGGCGTTCCAAGGAATGAAGGTCTAGAGAACTCTGACAATGTGGATAAGACATTGTGCACAGCGAATACTGCTGAGACAGTTGCTTCTCAGGTGTCTGTTCCCAGTTCCCAGAATGCTGTGAGACGATCCGAGAGAGTTAGGAACCCACCGGCTTATCTGACAGACTTTGTTAGGCTAGTAAATAGTTCCCCAGCCACAGGGTAAGAATGCACCCTGGAACTGTTCGGGACTGATGGTGGTCTACCCTGAAGTCCTTAGCTCAGTGGTAAGGTTGTCATGTCTAGAGTTAAGTTTGGAACATTGTGACAGGTATCGGGGAATAGTTTTATTCAAGGGGGAAGGAATGTAGTGAACTGTCTTTTGGGTTGCCATAATGTAGGTGCTATATTCTAAGTAACAGCCAGGTGGCATCAGTGGTTCGTGAAGCAGAAGCCAAGACAAGCTTGGAGCAAGAGCAGACAGGATAGCTCCGTTTAAGGGAAATCTGAACGGTTTGTTTTGTGTGACATTAAAGTTCGTTCCAAAGTTGATTCCTGGGTCCAGCACAGTTATTGGGACAACTACAGCAATATGTTACATAATTGGCGACGAGGATAAAATACGAATTGAGGCAGACGGGAAGCGGACAGTTTGACGGGATAAGTTGTAGTAAGTACACGCCGAGGATTATCTTCTAGCTGCTCTTAGCCATGGCCACGGTGGGCACGGTGACTCCGTTTGATTCTCAGTCACAGACGTGGGAAGAATACTGTGAGATGCTGGAATTTTTTTTCACAGCAAATGACATTCTTGAGGCTGACAAGAAGAAAGCCGTGTTAATTAGTTGTGTCGGTCCTGCTACATATAGCTTGATGCGAAGTCTGGTGAGTCCGCTTAAGCCGGGGGAGAAGACTTTTGAGGAATTAGTAAATTTGCTTAAGACTCACTTCAATCCCAAGCCTAGTCAAATTGTTCAAAGGTTCAGATTTAACTCCAGAATTCGCAAAGACAGTGAAAGTGTGTCGGATTATGTTGCTGAATTGAGAAGATTGGCCCAGGACTGTGATTATGGGGATTCATTGCCGCAGATGTTAAGGGACAGGCTAGTTTGTGGAGTCAACGATGACCGTATCCAGAGGAGACTATTGTCTGAGCCAGATTTGACCTTTGACAAGGCTTTGAAAACAGCGCAAGCAATGGAGTCGGCTGATCAGAACGTAAAGGACCTGCAAGGGCAAATGAATGACATTGCAGTGAGAGCCCACAAAAGCCAGGCGTCCGTTCATCAAGTTACGACTGACCAGAAGAGGTACCTTGTCTGTTATAGGTGCAAAGGTTCACATTCCCCGTTAGAATGCAGGTTTGCAAGCCAAGTGTGTCACAGTTGTGGAAAAAAAGGACATATTAAACGGGCATGTCGTTCCAAGGTCAGTGCAGGCCAGGCTAAGACGGGAGAGGGAAGTTCCCGAGAACACTATTCCTCCGTTACTCGTAATAAGGGCCGTAGAGCTTATCTGTTGCAAGAGGAAAGCATGTTGGAGCCCGGAGGAGAGGAAGAAATGTACACTATTTACAGTGTCGAAGAGTGTCACAGAGTAGCACCTATCACGGAGAAAGTTTGCATAAATGGCACGGAAGTTCTGATGGAAGTAGATACGGGTTGTGGAGTGACTGTGATGCCCAAAGAGCAATTCCTTAAGCTCTGGCAAAAGTCAGGTACTCCGAAGCTACAAAAAAGCAATCTGGTGTTGAAAACGTACACTGGGGAACAAATAGCCGTCCAAGGCAAGGCGGTTGTAACAGTGAAGTATAACAAATTGACAAAGTCTTTGCCGCTCTTTGTGGTAGGAGGAACGGGACCAAGTTTGTTGGGTCGAGATTGGCTACAGCAACTTCAGATGGTCATCCAGTCTGTTAACAAGGTGGTCCTTACCAGAAAACTCACTTTAGAGCAAGTGTTACAAGAGCACTCGGAGGTTTTCAGAGAGGAAATGGGTCAACTCAAGGGTACCAAAGCACAGATTCATGTAGATAAGGAAGCGCTACACAAGTTCTACAAACCTCGCCCGGTACCGTACGCAATGAAACCTCTGGTGGAACGAGAGTTACAACGACTGCTCGCAGACAAAGTCATAGAACCAGTCAAGTTCTCAGAGTGGGCAGCCCCGATAGTTCCGGTCCTAAAACCAGGGGGCACTGTACGCATTTGTGGGGATTATAAACTAACGGTGAATCGAGTCTCTAAGTTGGAACAATACCCAATTCCAAAAGTGGAAGATTTGTTTGCAACTCTATCAGGTGGTGAAAGATTCTCCAAGTTAGACATGAGTCACGCATATCAACAGATCGTGTTGGAGGACGAAGCCAAGAAGTACGTGACAGTGAACACTCACAAGGGTTTATACACTTATTGTCGTTTACCTTTTGGTGTATCTTCAAGTCCTGCTATCTTTCAGCGTACAATGGAAAACATCTTACAAGGTATACCTCATGTGGTTGTTTACCTTGATGATATTTTGGTGAGCGGAATCACAGAAGCAGAACATCTCAGTAATCTGGAAGAAGTGCTAACGCGATTGCGAGACAGTGGTCTTAGACTCAAGAGAAGCAAGTGCAGCTTCATGGGCAAGGAGGTTGTTTTCTTGGGTCATAAAATCGATGCCGCTGGCCTACACCCAATAGCTGAAAAGGTTCAGGCTATACAGGACGTTCCGTCACCGACGACAGTAACAGAACTGAAAGCATTTTTAGGTCTGTTAAATTACTATCACAGGTTCTTGCCGAATTTGTCCACTGTGTTGGCTTCGTTACATAGATTGTTGCAGAAGGACATTGTGTGGACCTGGGGACAAGAACAGGAAGCAGCCTTTAGGAAGGCTAAAGCCTTAATGCAATCTTCGGCAGTGTTGGTTCATTATGATCCAAGCAAGAAGTTAATACTGGCGTGTGATGCCTCTCCATTTGGAGTGGGAGCAGTTCTCTCGCACCGCATGTCAGATGGCTCAGAGAGACCTATTGGATTTGTGTCGAGAACGCTGAATGCCGCTGAAAAGAATTACTCTCAACTGGATAAAGAAGGTCTTGCAGTCATCTTTGGAGTGAGAAAGTTCCACAATTACTTGTATGGACGAAGTTTCACGATTGTGACGGATCACAAGCCGCTGCTTACATTGTTCAGTGAACTAAAGGGCATACCACAGATGGCTTCGCCGAGAATCCAGAGGTGGGCAGTGACGCTTCGAGCTTATGAATACGCCATTGTGTATAAGGCAGGTAAAGAGCACAGTAATGCTGACGCACTTAGCCGATTGCCTATTCAAGGGACGGAGGAACACACTCAGGAGGAAGAGAGAGTGCTGTTACTGGACCACTTGGACACACCATTGGTTACCGCTTGCCAGATTCGTAAATGGACAGACAGAGACAAAGTTTTGGCACTGGTACGAGAATACGTACTCAGGGGTTGGCCAGCAAAGGTTACAGATCCCGAGTTGACACCGTTTGCACAGAGGCGTGAAGAACTCAGCACCACTGATGGATGTGTCTTGTGGGGGGCGAGAGTCATTGTTCCAGTTCAAGGAAGAAAGATGTTGTTACAGCAATTGCATCAATCGCATCCAGGTATAACTAGGATGAAAGCTTTGGCTCGCAGCTACGTGTGGTGGCCCAAACTTGATGCTGAAATTGAAACAGTGGTGAAGGGTTGTCAAGTGTGTCAGGAAAACAGCCATGTTCCTGCAGTGGCTCCCTTACATCCATGGGAATGGCCGGAACAGCCATGGAGGCGAGTGCATGTCGACTACGCGGGCCCCTTCATGGGAAGAATGTTCCTTATTCTCATTGATGCTCATTCAAAGTGGATGGATGCATATCCGTTGAATAGTGCGACAACTTCGGTAACGATTGAGTGTTTACGGAAGAGTTTCAGTCAGCAGGGTATCCCAGAAATGCTAGTGACTGACAATGGGACTTGCTTTACCAGTGG